>JAOVYX010002508.1:0-11726 GCA_035668315.1 Drosera spatulata
CAAGCTGATGCTACCCGGTACCACCGAGCTGCAGAAAGAAAGCTTCTGGAGGTTGAAGCACGTGAAGAAGACCTTCGTAGGCGTAGTGTTTCATTCAAATCCGAGTAAGTTTTTTACTTTTCTTCAGTCGACTCATGCTATCACTGTGTAATGTCTATTAATGAACAAATCATGTTCTCTTGTTGGAGATTGTGCTGGTCTCTGAAATCTGCATTGAATCATTGGGTTTGAGTAGTTGGGTATGGTTTTGCTGTCTTTACATGCAGATGTTAAAGGGCGCCAGATCCAAGCCAGAAGGATGACACTCTTCTGAGTTGTGGATCTATAGTTAGTTGTGGGCCTATGTTTCAATTCTGCTTGAGTTCATGACAAATTTAGAAAGATATGATCATAGAAGTCAATTATTTGTGTTTTATCATCATATAATGCTAGCGTTGGATTCTATTTATCTGTTGAAGCTAGTTTCATCTTCTATTTCTGTTTCTTTATCTTCAGGTGTGATGCTAAGGAGAAAGAAAATGCACTTCAACGACAGTCTTTGTCAGAGCGAAATAAAGCCCTGAATGAATTACAAGGTAGGTTATCTATTGAAAAGGACCTGCTAGAAAAGAAAGAAGCTGATGTCCTTGACAAGCTGCAGGAGCTGAGCCGTCGTGAGAAAGAGTTGCGAGCTGCTGAAGAAAGTCTTTCTACTGATAGAAGGAATTTAATGCTGGAGAAGTCTAGCTTGGAGTACGATAAGGCTTCTATTTCCGAGAGGGAGAAGGTCCTTATAATATTTAGTTGTTGCTTTGTTTTCCCTGGATTGTAATTGCAGCATTAGTGATGCAGTCAAGCACTCATACATATTTTGTCTATGCCTTCGTTTGCAGGCTGTTATTGAAATGGAGGCTTTGTTGGATAAGCGAGATAAAGAGCTACTTATTTCACAGGAAAAACTTGCAACCAAAGAACATGTATGTTCCCACCCTTCCCTTGCTAACCGTACACTCTTTCTTCATTCTTTTTCCCCCCTTTTGGACAACTAGGTCGGAGGCATTGCCCAAGCGATCTCCCTCTACAATTGGTCACTATGTTATGAAGCTATGTATATCCTACTGTGTAGTTTGTTCAGAAGTAAATAGATTCCTAGTCTTCTGGGTTGATTATTTTTCTCCTCCTATTTATAGTTTGCTATTCAATCTCCCAGGATAACGCTGAGAAACTGAGAATAGAGCATGAAAATGCCCTCAAACTGAGAACAGCAGAATTAGAAGCACAGCTAGAGATGAGGAGAAAGTTGGTGGAAGAAGAGATTGATGCAAAGAGAAGAACATGGGAGTTGAAGGAGTTGGATTTGAAGCATCGAGAAGAGATTATTCTCGAAAAGGAGTTAGAATTGGATGTCCAAATGAGGACATTGGCTGGCAAGGACAAGGACATAATGGAGAGGCTTGCAGTAGTAAAAGAGAGGGTGAACATAGTTGAGAAGGCTGAGAAAGAGGTTGAGCTGAAGAAGCTCCAAGTGGAAAAGGAGAAAGAAGAAGCCCATCGTAACTCACTTACCCTGCAAAAATCATTGCGTGCTTTAGAAGCGAGGAAGGAGGAAATTGTCATTGCTGAAACAGACCTGCAGATCATGAAAAGCGAGACCAGCGAACTACTCATTCTAGAGACAAGATTGAAAGAAGAAATAGATTTGGTGAGGACCCAGAAGCTTGAGCTTGAGGCGGAAGCCGACAAGTTGAAGATTGAGAAGGCACAGTTTGAGATGGAGTGGGAATTGATTGATGAGAAAAGAGATGAACTTCGGCTAGAGGAAGAACGCATTGCTAAAGAGAAACTGGCTAATAGCAATTATCTCAAGGAAGAACGTGAGAGCCTGAAAATGGAGCGAGATAAGATTCGTGATCAGTACAGGCAAGATCTCCAGTCTCTTCGCAGTGAATATGAAGCCAACTTGGAGGAACTTCAGCATAAGCATTCTGAGTCCCTTGCCCAGATTCAGCAAGAACGCTCTGATATGCTGCTGGAATTTGAGGTGAAAAAGAGAGAGCTGGAGGACAAGGTGAGTAAGAGGCACGAAGAAATTGAAAGCTATCTGATGGAAAAGGAGAAGGCAATTGAGGAGGAGAAGAAGAACGAGCTTCAGTATATTAGTTGCCTCAAGGAAAATTTTAAGAAAGAGCAAGAACAACTTACTTTGGACATGAAAAGACTTGAGGTCGAGAGAGTACAGATTAGCCTGGACCGTGAGAGGAGGGACAAGGAATGGGCCGAGTTGAATAATTTGATTGAAGAACTCAAGGTGCAAAGACAGAAATTGAAGAAACATAGGGAGTTGTTGCATGCCGACAGAGGAGAGATATATGCTGAGATTGAGCATCTGAAAAAATTAGAGAACTCAAAAATCCCTTCTGCTGAGATTGTGGCCCATGAGCAGCCTGGTCAAGATTTGAGCAACCGGGAAACTCAAGCAACACCATGCTTTGAATCCCAATCCATGACCCATAGGTTGCGCTTGGATTCTGAAGGCAACATAGCAGAAGATGGTATGAACAACGACATGCATTGTGTTCAAGGTCTACAAAGTTCTTCACCGGCTACCTCTTCCATTTCTTGGTTCAAGCGATGGATACTTCAGAGATCAATTGATGAGCCATCCTCTGGGAAGGATGACAAAGTTCCAGACTCTGGGTCTGAGGATGAAGGTTTGAGGTTAGATGGAAAAGACTATACTGTAAAAGGTACATTGTCTACGGAACATCTGCATTCTCCGGATACTAATAAAGATGGTGATAGATACTCTGAGAAAGCTGATTCTGATGAGCCAAAAATTATTCATGAAGTGCCTTCTTCCACCGCAAATGCTAAAGAACTGCATGATTTAGAGAAAGATGTGATCTACTTGAGCGACAACTCTTTAGACGCATCTCAGACACTATCTAGCCGGAAAAGGAGTATTGAGATTTCATCTGAACCTCCTGCTACGCATGATGAGGATCCAAAGCAGAATAAGAAGAGGAAACAAGCTCATGATACTCTTCCAGCTGGGTACGTTAACCCCAATTTATTTGCTTCTTTTCAATAGGTTGTACAATGGAAATACTAAGATAAGGGCTTGATCTGTTCTCCCTTGCTGATCTTGTGCATATGGCTGAGAACAGGAACCCCGCTTGTATTATTGGCAGTTATTCTATATTTCTTGTGGATGATCATGTCTAGCCATGGATAAGTTACAAGATTACCTATTTTGACTGTTTGGACTATTTTTTCTTTCCTTATTTGCTGTGTTGTCAGCTTGGATGATGTTGTGACTTCACTCAGTCAAAGCCGTGGAGATTTGGAGAGTGCAGAATTCTTACCAGATGACATCACCGCAGCCCAGGAGTTGAACCCTGACATCATTGAAGTACTTGCCGAAAAGGCGAAAGCTCATCCTGTTTCTCTCGAAGATTTGGACCTTGTTTCGAAGTTAGAGGTACTTGATGATGGCAAATCATCACAGGTGAAACATGGTGCAATAAGCCTTCTTATTGAGGAGAGCACAGTTGTGGAGGAGCTGTACTTGGTCGATGATAAGGAAGCCTCTATCCCTACCGAGGTGTAAAATCTCTTCCTATTCCTTTTTCCAATCTGTTGCTTCATTTGGAATGATCATATAACAATTTTATAAGTACTACTTAGTGTGCTTGTCTCCTGAATCCTTTGAGTGTCCTTATTTTGAGCAGTTATCACATCTGAAAATTAAGGAGTCTATGATGTCAGTTGCAGAAACTTTTGGTTTGCCTAGTATCTCGTACGCACAACATACACCCGTTTCACCTCCTCCACATTGAGAAACCAAACAAAAATAAATTAACAATAGACTCTAAGCACACAAGACAAGAATATCGAAGTGATGGATATTAGGCTTCTTATCACTTTTACTTCTTATCTAATACCTATCTTCATTTGCCCGTTAATATTCCACAAGATGAAAACTAAACACCCATACCATCCTCTCTATAACTTCTGACTGGTATTCAGATTCTTGGTTTTTTATGTATCTTGAACTTGTGAAGCCTATCGTCCTGTGCTACAGCCATGGTATTCATAGATGTCTGGGAAATCTTATGGATTATAATTATAATTAACACGTACTTAATCCAATTTAATACAATATATTTGCAGTTCACATTTTGTACGTATAATATTTTATTGACATCTACGTACGTCTACTTCAATCACGTTTTTCACATCTACTTCAATCGCATACATCTACTTTATATATTTATAAAGTTAGCTTAGTGATTCTTCCTTGTATTGAATCCAGTAAACCATATTTGATGGTTTGAATACGTCCTTGTACTTTAATTATCACAAAAAAAAACTTGTACATTTTAAAAGATATATGCATCATATTGTATTATAGAAAAAAATAAAATATCAATATATATAAAATAAATCTAATTTATGATCATAAATGTGAAAATCATTAAATGTAGGACCAACTAAACTTCGTTCCAAGAAAGTCTAATGTAGCTTTATATATTTATAATAAATTACTGAGGGATAGCTTTTGTTAGTTCCCACTTCTTTTCCAAGAATGTTTTCTTAGAATAACAATGCAGTTTTCCTTGGCGTCTCTGAAGGAGACAGTTTCAAAGACATTTCTTCAGCTTAGTTCTTGGAGATCATGTTTTTAAGTGCTGTCGGTAAGGAATTTTGCATTAGCAAATAGAGCACCCTTGCCTTGTATCCCAACTTGGAACTATATGGAGCTGGAAAAATTCCCTCACCTTGGTAAATCTAGATATATACTCTATTCCATAATATAGATAACAGAGGGTTACGTCGACAAAAAAGTTCACGGCGTTAAGAATGTTCCGCGGAATGATCAAACGATATTTTTGCCGAAATTAGATTCATATCATATTATTTACATACAAAAAGTAACACATCGAAATGCGTAATGAATAGTGTGGTTACTGCGTAATGTTGTCTATATTATGGAACGAAGGGAGTACTAAATAGTACTAGAGCTTAACCATCCTACATTACCGTTGAGTCCCCTGCTGTTCTTCAAATGCCTGTATTCAATTCTGAACCCTCTTTCTCTCCATCTCAGGGACCAGATGGAAACATTTCGAAGGGGGAGGTGCAAAATAATGCGAAGTTTGACGAGCATGAGAATGCAAAAGAGGGAGTTACAACTCGATCGAGGTCGAAGCAGCAGGTGTAAGGCCCATGGGTTTACCAACCCAACCACCTAGCTGGAGACGGGGCTCAGAGTCAAGAGGCATGGTGTGGAAGTGCAGACTTTTTGCTTTTGAACTTTCATAGACCTCAGATGGGTCTCGCCTTCAGGCACATATATGTAGATGACTAGCTTGAGTGTGGTCAATAGAGTTGTGTACTGTATATGATGCGGATTGCTGCTTATTCCTCTTAGAGTGTCTGTAATGGTTAGTTGGGCAGTGCTTGTGCACTCGCGTGGTGCGTGTTTTAAGCTGCCGTTAGTTATTCCTGCGGCTGCCTCTACATTTCAGAATATTGAGGTTTTGCGTGTAAATCATTGTGGTTCGCTGTTTAGTTTGTTTGTTTGCATGGAGAAAATTGTGTGCTTGTGCCTTCAGGATCTTTCCGTTTCCTTATTTTCTTACATGAGTTAGACCTTGAGTACGAGGTTTAGATTTTAAGCTGTAAATGGTGAACAGTTCATGTTTGGCATTATTACTCGTCTGGAGTCCGTTCTACCATACTTCACCATGGTTTTCAGAGCGAGGAGAAAGGCGAAAAGAGCTCAGAGCTCGGGCTCATGGGACAGAATATAGATAGCAGATGCTCGATCATCTTCTCTTATCAGCACAAAGATCTGCTATGCATATGTTTATACAGAATCTCCCGGTGAATAGCGTACGAGACAGATACACTTGAGGTATCTGTGCAGTTGACCTTGCATACAAGATAAATACTGGGTCTCTATTTTGCTGGTATTGGACTTCGCGCATGGGTCTCTTACTGTGTCTTTGGGTTGATTAATGATCCTTATCTACAGCCGGACCAGATCTCGTGTGATGGTGTGACTATGGCAATGGTTATATGACATGTCAAAAAAATTTCGTGACATCATAAACTAAAACGTTATCGTCAATGAAATGGTTATTTTTTTAAGTAATTTTTTCACGTTGATTAATTGGTCTATATAAGTTTCCGCTCCTCCACTTTCATTACTCAATTGATCTGTCAAATATCAATCTTTTTAAACTTAACAAAATTACAATATGGTTTTTGTGGTAAATGCTATGCTTATTTGGTTTGATTTCGATTATGTTAATAGTTGATTAATTTGTAACCGAACCTATGATTTATGGTTCGACTAGTACAACTATTTCATAAAAAGATAAAAGTATTTATATGGCTAGTCATATGTGTAGCTAGATCATTGAATCCTCAAATCAATGGTTGAGATTAAAAGACAACTTTTGCATTAATTGAAGGAAAAAAAATTATTTTTAATCTCATCTATTGATTCTCAAATCCAATGATCTACCCACACACAAGGAATTGTGTGGTTAGTCACATAAATATTTTACCCTTCATAAAAATGTTATGTGATATATATATGGTAAAAAAGGATTAAAAATCCTTTAGTTAATTGGGTAAAGAAAATAAATCTTGGCCATTGATTTTTTCTACCATCTTTTTTGTTTTTTAGCTAATAAAAATTGAATGATAGGGATTTAACTATATTTTTTAAATCAATGGGTATGATTGATTCTTTTAACCAATTAACTAAAGGGTCTTTAACTCCTTCAAACCTATATATATAAGCTCTCCATTTCTCTTTTCACGGAACCCATTTAATCTTCACAATATCAAGCTTTTGAATCACGTTAAGAATTTTCAATAATAGAGATAACTTGTTATAAATAATTTGATATGCATACAATAATTAATGTTTATTTGCCTATTTCAAACTAGCGATATTTTCCTACTCAGATCATGTAGTTATTGTTAATCATGACTAATTATGGTTTATTAATATGATGAATTTTACACTTTCCTTTTTCCATAGGCTGATGTCATGTACATATAACTATCGAATTAAGGAGCTAACATAGACTATAACACAAAAATGATAGTATACGAGATTTGCTTGTCGGTCAATATACATAGTGTCGTGGCAATGTTTTGTTTCATCCTTACAATGCAAAACTAAGAAGGTTTGATATTGTTATTCAAAACTGAAAAAATAAAAATCAGTAATAAAATTAAAAAATCAATAGTAAAAACTAAAATCATTTTATAAAATAAAATGATTTTATGTAAAGAAATTTTTAATATTATACTCAAATATAACAGGACAAAATCTTTTTTTTTTTTTGCTTTTTTGTTTTCTTTCTCTGTTTGGTATGTTTAAAATAAAGAAAAAAAAGATACTAAATAATTTTGTTTTATGAGTCGATAAAACGAAAACAGAACACAGAAAACAAAAATGATACTGAACAGGCCTTAAACAAGATGACACACAAATATTGTAGTCAATTCCTATATTTTTTTTTCATCGATTTGGTCGAGTTTTATAAATCCAAAAAGTCATACTATTCCCAACTCATAATTTTAATGAAAATAAACGGATCAGATGAGTCAATTAGAAAATAGTCCATATAAAATACAATCATTTGATTTGCACGAAAATTTATGTGTGTGTTAAATTTTATAAAAATGATTTATTCATTTTTAGATTGTGTAAGAGGAAATAGAGCGAAAACACAAAGGAAGAATAAATGTTTATAGGATGAGTTGATATGATATAAAGTGAAAAATAAATGATGTTTTGGAATTTTTTTTCAAATAAAAAAATGCTGTGATTTTTTGTTGGATCAAAAAATATTATATTTTTTATGGATGAGAGGTTTGATCCCAAATCATCAGAATAAATGAAAAAATGGGCCAAGTAAAACCGAGATGCATAAATGCATCAAATATGTTTGTTCGTAGTGCAACTTTCTTCGAATGAAATTACGTAATTTATATTACGATTAATATATCATGATAAATTTTTGATCTGTCATTTTGGCCTAAATTTGTTTCAATAAAACGGCACGAATCGATTCAACGTTGAATTTGTTCAGAGATGGAAATATTAGCTCATAAACTCAATATGAGACCTATCAATTTTCCTATTATTACTCCTTTCATCCCATAATTTTATCAACGGTATGCATTTCGGAGTGTTCTATTCTTATTCTTAATGATATCAGAAAGATTTTAAATTGTTTGAAGATTAAAATCACGACTTAATCTATCATAAATGTCTCACTATAATTTTATAAAAAATAATATTTGATCGTACTAAATTACACATTGAGATACCTATCGTTGTAAAATAAGTAAGATGGAGGAAGTAGTTGTTAGTGCACAATAAACAAATACGAAAAAGACTAACCATAAAGTCTACAATTATTTTTATGCAATCATTTAAGATCTCTTTTTAAAACGTAAATATTTTATGACATCCACGTGATTTATATGAAAAAAGTGTTAAAAAATATTACTCCATCTGTCTCTGATAATTTTTTATTTATTTATTTTTTTCTTAATCTTTATTTTTAATTAAATAATTATTTTTTTCATGTTGACTTTTCGAAAAAACAAAACGGTATAAAATATACGAAATAAAAAAGAATTTTATATGAGAAACTTTGACAACAGTATCATTTCCATCTCAATTGAAGTCCCCATAATTGGGTCTTCATATAATCCTAGGATCAAGCATCAGACAAGGCAACAGTATCAACTCGAACCCAAAAAAGCGTTGAAAATCGCATCTCCCGATCAACATCAGCGTCTCTCTCATCTCCATCACACGCCGATTCACTCATCTCATTTCATCTCATATCCCTTTTTTTTCTCCGCCGACGCATTCCAAAATGGGGACCGCCGCCGCAGCCACGGGTAAGATTCCGACAACGGCCGCCGCCGCCGCCGCCGTCACCAACACCAGCTTCTTCTCTCACAAGCACCAATCCTCTCGCTTGTTGCACTCTCCCACACTCTCCTCTGGCAAATTCTCCCTCGAGGTATAGATCGCATTCTTCGCTGGTCATCGGATATGAGAAAATTGTTGTTGGAATTTTTGTTTTTGTGACAATGCTACTCGATTTGATTCATGATTATTGTGTATGTATGTATGTTGTGAATTTTCGTCAATGTTTCCTTGAATTGATTGGCTTTTTGGATATGATTGATGATGTTGAAGTAGTTCTTGTAGATGAATTTGTCGATGCTTGAAATTTTGGATGGTATATGGTTATGTTCTTGACCGATTCGGCCTTTGATGAACGGAATTGTGTGTGAATAGAGAGAATGAAACGGAATTGAAGTTGTTCAATGATTTGCTGTGACGGATTTGAGGATGTTACTGTTGTAGGTCCTAAAGCAGAATCTCTTTGCTGATTCAAGTCTGAGATTGAGCTCGGTGGGACGAAGGGAGGCGGTCTTGTCCGAAACTTATAGGTGTGTATCTCCTCTATACTTTTTCATTATTTATCTATATACCTATATATGTAACTATGCTTTCTTGTTTGAGCATTTTAGTATTTGGTTTTCTCCACAACTTTCGTGTCAAGCATAGAGAATTTCCGTTTCAGATAACGAGATTGATTTGTGTACTATGAACAAATAGACATGAGGTATTGAGTCCCCATCTATCATCAACCGAACCGAAATATTGGATTCGGTTCGGTATTTTTGGTATTTGGTTAATTTGGTTTCCGGTTTTCGATTTTTAGCATTAATTCGGTTTCAGTTTCGGTTAGTGAATTGCAAAAAATTCGGGTAATTCGGTTAATTGAATTTTCAATTTTAAATACTATTTTTAAATTTACATGATATTTTTTTTCTTTGAGAAAAATTCTTTTTATGATATTAGTAAAGCATAAAAGGACTAAAAATATCCTAATTCTTCATCATAGTTTTGTATGTCCAGCATTCATTTTTTACAATAACATTTATGGACTTGCTATATATGGTAGACATATCAAAGAATATTGATTCCAAAATTTGAGATTCAACATTTTATATTGATTGTATTTCTTAAATTTGCTAAATAATAGCGTTTCTTATGTTCATTACTTTTATTTTGACAACATACAAATTACTTAAGGTATACAAACTTAATTTACGTACGTTGATTATCACATTGCTTATTATGCAAACAAAGAACAGAAAAATTCGATAAATAACTGAATTAACTGAACTTTTCTCGGTTATTTTGGTCCGGGTTTTTGTAATAACCGAAATTATTTTGGTTTGGTTTCGGTTAGCAATTTTGGATATCCAAATAAAATTTTAGTTAACTGAAACTGAAAAAAAATTCGGTTATGGCCGAATTATCACCCCTAATCAATTCACTTATGTCCACTGTTACTTCTCTTGAGAATGTTGACTCCGGAGCTCAATTATGTCAGAAGTTAGCCTAATGGAAAAGCGGAGCTCTTTATAACCTGGACCTCAAAGAGGCACATGCCATTCCGTCAATTACATGGTATTTTCGGAAAGAGACGAGTTGAAAGCTTGTGAATCGTATTGGTGCAAATTGACCAAGAACTGGCTTCTTAAAAGCTCCTCTAATGTAGACAATTGCCGGTTTCAATAAAGCAAATTGAAACATGATTCGCCTAAACTAAGTTTTTGTTGATGTTGTGGTTGTCTTTCATTTATTGCCTCTTCTGTGCAGCTACATCGATGATTATTATTTTTTACTCATGACTATTTTTGGTTATTTATGTTCCAAAATTTTCTTGATGGTTTTCAGCATACCATCAAGATCAGCGGAGGTTGACTGGGATAACCTTGGGTTTGGACTTATTCCTACGGATTACATGTACATAATGAAATGTCCTCATGGGGGAAGCTTCTCCAAAGGCGAGCTTCAACGATTTGGGAACATTGAACTGAGCCCATCAGCTGGGGTCCTGAACTATGGACAGGTCAGGGCTTCATTTTATTCAATTTATCTTTTTAGTCGTTGCATTCTGTATGCCTTGTAACTATCTCTAGAATATCAAACTTTTCAATGATAAGTGCTCTTGAGAATTTTCTGTTTGTATCCTCCCTTCAACACTTGTACTTTTTACCCTTTTCTTGCTTTATTGATCCTGAAGGAGCAATTTCCCAAATGAATTTTGTATCTTTAGATGCAGATTCTGTGGCACACATAATATACATCACAGATTCAATCGATGCCAACACTAATCAGATAAAAGAAAATGCATCTTCGAAAGCTTTGTCAGAGTGCGAAAGTGTCCATCTTTAATAGTCCTTCTAGTTCACTAGTATAATGTTATGTTCGAAGGAGAAATATCTGAAGTTAGATGTCCCATGATTTTTCCATGGCTTATTCCTACTGGATTCCTTTAGAATTGTAATTAATGATGGGTTCTTTTCCTTAATTTTGTGAAAGAACTGTTTCTTCTGTTTCATTTTGTTATAGAATCCACAGCCTTGTTATGCTTGATATGATACTTATAATCGTGGATTCGGGCCTTGTTAATGGTATGAACTTTTGGTAGATAGGGAAGTCCTTAGGCTTCAATGTTGTCAATTACTTTATTCTCTTTTCTTTTGGTTGAACTGCAGGGTCTTTTTGGAGGTTTGAAAGCCTACAGAAAGCAAGGTGGCAACATATTGCTTTTTCGTCCTGATGAAAATGCTTTACGCTTGAGCACTGGTGCTAAGAGGATGTGCATGCCGGCACC
>JAOVYX010002509.1:0-11726 GCA_035668315.1 Drosera spatulata
AAATGAGGAGGAATATTGATTAAGATCCGATTTATAATGTAATATTGATATTTGGGACTTAATTTCTCAATTTCTGTTTTCAATTGTATAACAAATAAGTGCACTTGTGGATCAGATTCCTGATACCTAAAGTGTATAATAATTATTTAAATTTCATTCTGTGCTAAGTTAAGTTGAATTGCCTGGTTAAGGTTTAAGGGACCCAAGCGGCACTAATGCCACGAGGGTTTTCAAAAAAAAAAAAGACTTGAAATTCAGGGCATTACGGGCTGTCTATTTACACTCTCGATGTCACCGTCTGGTCCGTCTTTGCTGTTCCAGTCGTTGCTATTGTTTGGAGACGATGACGCGATAGTGGCTCGTGAGCTTATGATGTCGATGTGTTAGCGGCTAAGGTGGTGGCCGTTTGGTGAGGCGTTGTTCACTAATTGTAGGGCGATGATGGGGATGAGAAGGCGGTTTGTTTTGATGGTGGTTTGCCGAGAAGAAGGAAATGGGGGTTGGGTAAGAGCTGTAGGACAGTGAATGATCGTGGTGGTGTGATCTATTTGAGGTGATAGGAGGCGTGTGCAGGATTTGGAGCGAGGTGGCGAGCGTGCCGGGAGATTTTCAACGCGCATGAATAGTAAATAAGGAAAGGGAGTTTGGTGGGAGGGAGGTTGAATATTTCAAATTTGCTTCCTCATTTGATTGTTATCAGTCTATTTTTATCCATATTTCATTCTATTATTTTATCAAAAATCATGCCTGTAAATAGACAAAATCATTTCTAACTTAGTGACATTTGTTTTGTTCAAAATTTCGAATGCTTTCAGGACTGCATTTTATTAGTCCAAGTACGTGTATTATAACGTTATAACGTTACGTTATAACATCGTACGCACCTTATACTTAGTACGTACGTTTGTTAAACACATACGTTACACCGTTTTAACGTTATGTTTAACGTTACGTATTCGTAATATTATTCATTCTTGTAAATACCGTTATATTTTGTAATATATTTAATTTCAAAATTTTGGGGTATTACAACAATACTGAATTACTCCAATCATGAACATAAGCACGCCCAATCAAACAATGCATCGCATAAAGTACGAGACGCAAGGGAGAAAAATAGAAGGATAGTAGCGTTAGATCAAGGGAGGTCTAGAGGGTTATGGTGTCAAAAGGAGTGGTAACAATGATCTACTATATACACCTCTCCACCATACCACTAGCGTGTAGCTGATAAACTAGGTTTGGTGTATTGTAAGAGCCTAGCCTTGTCGTTGTCTCACATCCTGTGTTTAACCCCATCCCCAAATATGCTTTACTAGAACGTAAAGTCTAGTGATAATTCAGATTATATCCCGCCATGTAATTGAGGGGGGAGGGGGGGGGGGGGGTCATCTTAGGCTCGTTAGTTTCTCTAGCTAGACACCTTCTTGTTCCTTTGTTTTAAGTTTACACACGTCTTACATCCAAATAACACATTGTGAGAAGCAAAATACTTTGACTAGAGATCCTATTGACTCAAAGACTAAGAGACTCAAACGGTGATCAAAGAAAACCCTTCCCCCAAACTTGGCAAAAACATTGTCCTCAATGGAACAGAAATAGAGATGAAGGGAAGAGGGTACAGAGAGCTCACAATGATGATGGTAGTGAGAGGCCAAGACGGCCTTGGCCGTGGCTGAAGATAGAAGGCGAAGTGCAGAGCAGCTTCGTCGATGGGTGTTTTTGCATGGTGGGCAAGGCGACGGCTGCAGCAAGGGTCGTCTTCGGAGCAGTGACAGCATGGGTGATGACGTCGGTCGGTGACGAGAATTATGGTGGGAAAGGTGGGTAGCGACGCGGTTAGGGTTACATATGAGAGAAGAAGCGATGGAGAATAGGCTAGGTTAAAGGTGCTTTATTTTCGAGTTCAGGTTCTTTTTTTATATTATTATTTGGTTTGGTTACAGGTGTAATGGGGAAACCAAGGGTGTGTAACCCGCACTGCTCAGAAATGACCTTTTTTTTTTGTTATCTAGATATCGTTACACATGTAACGGATTGTCTTGGGGTTATAATCAGTACTACTGCATGAATGATCTTTTTTCGAGTAGTCACCGTTACACCTGTAACGGTATCCGTGTAGGGTGTAACGAATCCATTCAATTTTCGATATTTTTTCTCTAGGAACTGGTTATACTTGTAATGAAGAGCCTCCAGGGTGTAACCATCACTGCTTTAGGAACGACTTGTTTTATCTAGGCCTCGTTACACCTGTAATGATTGACTTCTGAAAGGTAGCCCACACCATCTTCACCCGATATTTTCTTCCATTGCCTGCATGAAATAATAGCACACCATCTATTAAAAACACTTCACAATCTTAATCGACGACAAAAACTTAAAATAAAAGACTCAAAAAAAAAAAAAAAAAAAAGGAAGGAAAGCTTGGATTGCCACCCAAGATGTGCTTAGTTTGTAGTCCTCGGCCCGACTTGGTTATGATCCCTAATTAGGCTGGGAATTCTCTTTTATAGAGGCGTGACTTTGAAATCCAAATTTCTCGAGATCGACCTCTACTATCCCTATGCAAAGCTTGTGCAAGAATTGTCTTCTTAATCCATACCTTTCTCATCTTGTGTGCATTACCTGCGACTCTCTTACCAAATCCATTAACAAAAGAGTTAAATTTATCATAATGAACATGCATATAATAACGAGTAGGTGTCCATCTTGCTCGAGCTCTCCTAACCTCTAGGACATTCGTTATATGAGGAATTTTTGCATTAACAATATTTGTGAGACGTTCGATCTCTAACAAGAGTTCATGTTTTTCATTCCTCAATTGGGCATTATAAGTCTCAACATACTCTAACGCTTTCAAAAGGACATCAATAAGTTTATCTTCCTTATTCAATGAATGTGTATCGTGCTGCACACTAAAAGATTCAATCGTGTCATGGATAATACTCATCGGATTATTAAGACTTAGACACGTAGCTCGGATTTGGATCTCAAATTCATCTAAGCTTTTATTTACCTCATGTTGAAACTCCTTGTTCGAAAATTCTTGTTCATTTCCTATGATGCCAACACGAAAGCATTGATCCACTCCTTTTGATTGTTGGAACGCACAAAAAACCAAGAAGATTGTTGATTCTCCGTCCATTTGAAGTTTGAGTTCTCCTTTCTTTACGTCAATCAGCACTCCATCGGTGGCTAAGAAAGGTCTCCAAAGGATGTTTGGTACATCACAAACTTCTTTCATATCAAGACTGATGAAATTTACGAGGAATCAAATAACATAAAGAAATGTAACCAACATTTATTGGAAAAAGCAACCCCAAAGATTTAGGACCAAAAGCGGTTAGCAATAACCATGGAATAAGTTTCTTCAGCTTGCGTTGGGTTAAAAGCCCGGATATGAATTTGTTGACCTCCACCAAGACATCCTCTAGAATTGCTCTTGGGTGTTTGATAGAGCGATTCGTTATTTCAAGAGAGATTGTGGTTGGTTTCAAGGATCCAACTCCTAATTTCTTGCACACCGAAAAAGGCATCAAGTTAATACTTGCACCAAGATCACAAAGAGCTGTATCAAAATTTCTATTGCCTTTGAAACAAAGGATAGTGAAACTCCCTAGATCTTAAAGTTTTGGTGGAAGCTTATTTTTGATAATGGCGCTGAACTCTTCCATCATAGCTATGGTCTCAAAATCTTCAACCTTTCGTTTCTTCGATAAGACCACTTTCATGAATCTCACATAGCTAGGCATTTGCTCAAGTGCTTCGAAAAATGGGATAATGATATGAAGCTTCTTGAATACATCCAAGGATCTTGTGAATTGCTTTTCGAGCTTGTTTTTCTTTAACCTTTGAGGATAAGGCACTTATGGGACATATAGTTTGGTCTTTCCTGAGAACTTGATTCCCGGATGGTACTCCCTCTTTTCTCTAACTTCTTGAGTTGAAAGATCCTTGCTTTGATGTTTTTTCTCTTGGGATGCCTATTCTATCTTCTTCTCACCATCTAGTGATGCTTCAATTTCATTCTCGCTTCTCAACATGATAGCCTTACAATGCTCTTTTGGGTTCACTTCGCTTCGCTTCTCACCTCCTATCATGGTTGCAAGTTCACCAACTTACAACTTCAAGTTTCAGATTTGAGCCGATTGATTGTTCAAAGCATTCCTAGTCTCTGTTATGTATGCAGTGGTGCTTTGAGTCAATTAAAGTAGTGCAGCTTCCAAGTAGGTCTTCTTTTCTTGAGGTGGTTCTAGATGATAAAAACCCGATGGTGATTGTCGTTGTTGACCCCCATCTTGATTATTCTTACAAGAGAAGTTAGGATGATTGCGCCATCCTGGATTATATGTGTTAGAATAAAGATTGTTGTAAGAATTGGAGCGATTGAAGTTCCCTATGTATTGCACCTCCTCCATTGGGGTTTGTCGGAATGGATTCCCTATTTGACATTGATCACTAGGACGGGTTCCTTGACAAAATTCACATCTCATCATGGGGTTGTTCACATAGTTTATACCCATGGTGTTCTTCTCAAGTTTCATCACCAAGGCATCCATCTTAGCATTCAACATCGTTATGGCATCAACATCATGAACTTCGAGAACCTTTTTGGGCATGAGACGATCTTTGGGCCATTGATAGTCACTCATGGCCATCTTTTTGAGTAGTTTATAAGCTTGATCTACCGTCTTTCCCATCAAAGTACCTCTTGCCACCGCATCAGAGAGAGTACGCAGTTGAGGTCCCAAACCATTGTAGAACATTTGCACCATGTGCCACCTAGACGGACCGTGATGTGGGCATCTTTGAAATAGCTCCTTGAAGCGTTCCTATGACTCATAAAAGGATTCGCCCTCAAATTGACAAAAGTTGACAATCTCGCTCTTCAATCTTTGAATCATGCTAGGTGGGAAAAATCTTGCCAAGAATTGCTTTGCAAGTTCATCGCAAGTGGTGATAGAGTTTGGCTAGATTTGAGCCACGCCTTAGCCTTGTTCCTTAGTGAAAAGGGGAACAATCTCAAACGAATAGCATCATCACTCACCCTTTCATTCTTGAATGTGTCGCATATATCAACAAATTCTCAGATATGTAAATTGGGGTCTTCCATGGGATAGCCGCTGAATTGATTCCCTTGTACCATGTCGAGAGTCACCAACATCAACGCAAAGTTCTCTGCTTCAATGGTAGGCTTAAGAAATGGATTGATGAACATTGGTCAGTTGCGGTTGAGTAAATTCACGAAGGATACGTTATCCTTCGTTCACTTCTTATTGCACTCCAACCGCTTGGATTACATTGTTGTTAGCTTGATTTGCCGTCATTTGCTACTCTTTTTCTCTTCTCCTCGCTTTCTACTTCTTTGTGTTTGTTTTAAAAGTCTTTAGTATCTATAGGGAAGACGTACAAAGGCAAACAAAGAACAAGTATCAAGCAAAAAAAAAAAAAAGAAGAAACAAATCGAATGAACACTAGTAGAACACTAAAAACAACAACGAAAACAGAGACAATCCCCGACAACAACGTCAAAAACTTGATGCGTGCAAAATACGAATGCAAAAAAATCGCAAGTGTACGATGTCGTATCAAGTAATAAAGTAGTGAGTATCATCTCCACAGGGATTGATTGTATCACTTTGTCGTTTCTATGTTCTATGTCTATTCAAACGATTAGAAAATCTCAAGATTGTTGTTTTTATTAACTAAGCTAAAAAAGATGAAATCGAAACTAATTATGAGGCAAGCGATGATAATGTAAATCAAGGGATTCGATTTCACCAATTCTTGTGTCGAGATTCGGTCTTTATCGAATTGTTAGATTAGTCGTTCATTCGATTGAAAGCCGAGATTTCCCTAAGTTTACCATTTGTCTATCTCAAGTTCAAAAGATAATTCCTTCAACGACAAGCAAGTTATATCTCTATACGTATCAAATCGTCAAAGAATAATTAAGCACAAGGAATTCTCAATTTTGACTACGCAAGTCACGTATTCAATATCCCTATTACGCGATCAACATACAATGTTCGATATTCGGTTTAAATTCTAATCCTTCTCTCAAAGCAATCAAGATTCACAATTCAATCATGTAGTGATCAAATACAAGAATGCATCAAGCACAAACATCGAACACGTCAACCAATTGAAAAATAACGTCTAACAATCAATTATAAAAACCAAACCTTTCAAGAAGAATGACTACATCGTCACCCTAGAATGAGAATTTAGTTCATGATGAACGGCACAAACAATGCAACAAGAATGGAAAACTTGATCGAAGAATCAAGGGATAGAGTAAACTCAATGACGGTTCATCGAAATTGTCTTTGTCTATCTTGTCATCTTCAAATCTTGATCTTTATGCTGGATGTGTGTTTTTGTGTTCAAAACTCTCTAAATTATCTCTCAGATATGAGCATATCAGACCCTAGGTCAAAATATTTTTTTACAGGAGTATATAAAGGAGATTATAGAAATTCTAATCATGGAAATCAAATATTGTTCAAATCCGTCAGGTTCCCGTTACACCTGTAATGGCTCTACAAAGAGGGTGTAACCGGCATTGGTTGCTCAATAGTTTTCAGCTGTCCTTCGTTATAGGTGTAACAGTTCTTGCGTCCGGGTGTAATGGCGAAAGCTTTGCTTTCACTCGACAAAGGCGCTTGTCCTTGCCTCCTTTCAAGCTTGAACGTATCCAACCTACAATACCAAAGATTTAAAGGTAGTTATCGAGTTCAAGATGATAAAAATCACTCCAAAAGCCTTCAATATAGGTAACTTGGACAAAATAGTAAGGAGAAATCTTGACAATATGTGAGTAGTTTAGACACTTAACAGGGGAGTTACAGTAGATGGTGCTGATGGACTATACTTCTTTAAGCCGACTTGGTAGATCGATAGCGGAGCTTCTTGTAGCTCAGGTGGGACAAAATCAAGGGTGATGCGAGAATCTCTACTTCTTCTTGTCGATAAGGACAACTTAATATTCCCTTTTGACCTCGACAATGCAATTGATAACGGATGCCGAACGATACATTAGGTAACTCCAAATATTAACTCGCTTTTATCCTTTTTTCCTTTTCAATTCTGTGCTGACTTTCTCTTATCCTATTCTTTTTCTTCCTAGGCCATTTCTCACTTCCTCGATCTGGTGTATCAAACTGAACACGCAACAGGAGGCTTGGAGTGTTAAGGCGAGGATTGCGGAGTATGCTGACCTCAAGAAGCGATTGAAAGAGAAAGACAAAGCCTTGAAGTCTCTTATTGAAAATAGAGAACAACTTCTTTCTGAGTTAGTGGTGAGGGATGAGGCTCTGAATGAGATAAAAGCCGATTTGAGTTCAATGACTCAAGCCAAAGATAAATTGACTTTTGATTTTAACGAGCTCAGAACAAACTTTGACGGTCGTGTGGCAGAGGCTCTCCAGGCTCGGATCGATGAGGACAGGTCTAAGCAATGGTCGATTTTAGAAACTCTACGGAGTACAAAGATATGCTTTCCTCGAGTTCCCACGACGTCCGCGCAAGTATGCCAAATGTCCTGCTCTTCAACTCCCCATGGCTGATCTTTCATATTGTCCCCCGGATTGGACACGTCATCCATCTTCAGATGTTGTCATTCTGCAAGAGGTAGAGGTTGAAGCTGAACTGGCCAGAGCTGCTGCTGAAGCAGTTGGAACTTACAGGGTGACAACAGAACCAGAGGTAGCCGAGTCCAGTGAAGTCTATACCGTTTAAACTTGGTGCTGAAAGTTTCTCTATCTTTTCCATAATTTTTGTTTCTAAACTTTGGCTGGCTTGGCCCAGTATGAACTTATTTTGTAACTTTATTGACTGAGTTTTGTGTCCTTCAAATTATTTCAGTCTTTGCTTTATTTGTTGTATTTCATCCTTGTTCATATTTCTTGAAACTCCAACTTCAATCTCAACCAACTCCTGGATGGAGTGCTCATTGCTAGAAATTTGGACTCCTTCCATCTTAACTTTCTCAGGGACGATCTACTTAGTCTTTTATCTCGAGTTTATTTTAACTCGAAACCTTTTAAGTCTCTTTTCATCCATCTATTTGAGGGTAGTTGACTTAAGTGTCTTTTTCAAGTCGAAGATCTTGTTTCGACTTAAATTTCTCAAGTCTTTTGGTATCTTTTCATCCACTTGTGGATGGTCGACATAGGTGTCTTCTTCAAATCAAAGACTTGTTTTGACTTGAATTCCATGAGTTTTTTTCTTTTTCCACCCACTTATGGATGGTCAGCTTTGGTATCTTCTCCAAGTAGAAGTTCTTATTTCGACTTGAATTTCTTAGGCCTTTTTCTTGATCACCCATTATTTGGGGTGAGCAACTTGGTGTCTTCTCCGGATCAAAGATCTTGTTTTGATCAGAATTTCCAAGCTTCGCTTTTCGGGTCTACTTATGGACCTTGCTTGGTTTCTTCTCCGGGCTGAAGATCTTGTTTCAACCCGAATTTTCATGCGGGATTTCGATCATCTCTCGTGGGATTATCTAGTCTAGGGTATCCGAGTTGAAGATCTTGTTTCTACTCGAATACCTAGACATTACAACTTGGTGTGGGTCCTTTTTCCGTGCTGAAGATCTTGTTTCAACTCGGATCCCCTAAACCTTATTGCATTTTCTTCAACTTGGGACCATGTACTGGAAGTATTCAAAAATATTATTAAAATATTGAAATTGTCTTTAAATAAATAATGCAAAGTTACAAATAAACGCTTCAAAGGATAATAAAACTTCAAGTCGTCTGCATTGAAAGTTCTTTCGAGTTTCCCTCTATTTGGCCGAGTTAGCTTGTGTACCAACTGGTTGAGAACTAAAGAAATTCTGAAGGGACCTTCCTATTTATCTGCCAGCTTGCCCCGTATCATTCGTACTCCATGCTCAGGTTTCCTGAGCACCAAGTACCTTAGTTGAATTCTTCAGGGCTTTACTTTGGTGTTAAAGTATCCAGCTATTTTTTTGTTGAAAAGCTTTCTGCGTGATTGAAGCCATCTCTCGATGTTCTTCAAGAAGTTCAAACTCCTCTCGAATCCGAGCATGGTTTTGATCTGGAGAATAGTTTTGAACTTGGGCCGAGGGCTCTTGCACTTGAATTAGAACCATTGCTTTTAACTCCAAAAGCTTGAACTAGAACCATTGCTTCAACTGGATTGAAGCTATCTCTCGATGTTCTTCAAGGAGATCCAACTCCTCTTTGATTGTTTATGAATTTTTTCAAGTACCCCTTTTTGATTAAATCTTCATTTCCATCTTTTAGATGTCAGTATTCTTCTATAGCATGGTCATGGTCTGGATAATATACATAATATCAGGTCATGTCTTTCCTTCCGGAGAGGTATTTATGCTTCTCGGGTGGTTTAACGAGAATGTTTTCATCCCAAGTTGCTTGTAACACTTTGATTCTCGGAATATTGCCGGTGTGTAAGTGACAAATATTGTACCTGGTTTCCTTTCCTCTCTTGCTCTGTTTCTACTTTCCCTTTCTTCACGTCTTTCGAGCTGTCGAGATCTATTCCATTCCAAATCGGCTTTTTACTCCTTTGGCTCGTTCTTGTGTAGGCAAGGCTGCTTCAGCTCCTTCAAGTTATTCAACTCCTCCATAAGGTCATTATAATTCAAGGGAGAATTCAAGTTCAGTGGGTAGAATAAGTTGAAACTTTCTAACCTGTTGATGAGTGCTTTATCTTTCTACTCTTCACTTACTTTCTCGACTTTTACCTCGACTAAGTTTGTGTGATAGGTCTTTCAGGTTATTCTTGGGAAGTTACCTTGAACAAATCTTGCTTACAGTTGGTTCGTTCTTTGGACGTTCTTCCTACCCGAGCCTGAGTTGAGAATCAGAAGAAGACGGGTTAGTGATGATTACCTTCTTGATTGTTTCTTACTCCATATCTTTTCAATATTTTTAATATAATAATTAAAAGATAAACATGATAATTATTTTTATGGTCATCTGTTTCGATTTCAAAAAGGAAATAAAGGGAGATATACAGATGTCTTTTTCCCTTAATTTTTGTTGTTGTGGAATATATTTTGTTTATTTATGGCATTTAAAGGGAGTGAGAATGCTGATTTGAATAAATTCCCAAAGTGAGGGCTGCCTCATCTCTGCCAATCTGTCTAGGCTCCCTTTTGTTTTCTGTTTTGGTGATGCCTTTCCCTATCACGATTAAATGAGATCCAGCTATGGGAAATCACTTAAGGGAGTCAGCCGTGCATGGGTTTACCAATGAGATCGATTATGTGTTTTGATGAAATGAAAAACTTAGGACCTATTTAATGTCTTTGTTTGTGTCTGCTTTTTTGTTGTTTAAATGCATAGAGAACAGAAAACTGGGAAGAATCATTTTTAGTTTTTATTTTTTGTTTATTTGACATTCATTATCATCTTTATAATTATTAATCATTTTTTTTTGAGTTTCATTATTAATTTTCTATTTTTGTTATTAATTTTAGGCTTCACAGTTTTATCAACAATATCAAATAGACCCTTAGATTAGGTAAATACATCATTATTAAGCTCATTAAAAGAAAAACAACGATCATCGCATCAAATAGCTATTTGAAAACATGGAAATTACAAGAGTAGTATCAAACAACGTGCTGGTTGCTACAACAGTGGCCTTTATCGGTATCCGATTAGGTAATAGTGCATTTATTTAGTATACAACCAACATGTGACTCTCAACTCCATATCCTATATTTCATCTCCCTTTCTCAATAACTCCATACCTCAAAGATAGCGCCCTTGATAGCTCATTTTACACAGTTAGAAATATGTCTCTCATCTTGTCTCACTGCACCAAGATATAATCGCTGCAAGAGCAAGAAACTTCAGGATTCTCCATCAAGGATCACTAAGCAACATGACCGTGTTCATATTACTAGCTCTTTTGCTTCTAACCCTTGTGAGTCTCAAGAAGCCAAAGAGAAAGGTCTACCTAGTCGACTTCTCATGCTACAAGCCGATCGCATCACAAGAGATCACGAAGGAGCGAATGTTATACAAGATGAGGCGCCACGTGAGCAACTTCACCGATGAAACCATGGAGTTCACTAGGAAGATGCTCGAGAGGTCAGGGGTCGGGCCTGTAACGTACTTGTCTAAGGGCCTGCTAATGGATCCACCTGACATGTGCATTGCCCGGGCCAGAGAGGAGGCTGAGAATGTCTTGTTCGGGGTCCTTGACATGTTGCTCGCTAAGACCCAAGTTGATACGACCAAGGTAGGTATCGTTGTGACGAATTGTTGTGCGTTTAGTCCGGCTCCTTCGCTGTCCGCCATGATTGTGAATAGGTATAAGATGAAGGAGGATGTTTTAAGCTATAATCTATCTGGGATGGGATGCAGTGGTAGTCTCATTGCTGTAGGACTTGCCAAAGAGTTACTTCATGTTTAACCAAATAATTTCATCTTCTTCTTCTTCTTCTTCTTTTTTTTTTTTTTTTTTTTTTTTTTGTTTTTTGTTTTTTGTTGTGCATACTGGAAATTTTTAGCTTATAAGTATGATGTATTCTTTTTACCACAAAATTTTACAAAAATGGAAACATCCCATTTCATCTGATGTATATATATTTATAACAATGTATGACTGTTACAATAGGTGCATGAAAACACATATGCGTTGATAGTAAGCACAGAAAACGTCACGGAGAACTTCTACCAAGGCAACAACCGTGCCATGCTCCTCATCAACTGCCTCTTCCGTGT
>JAOVYX010002510.1:0-11725 GCA_035668315.1 Drosera spatulata
GAAGAGCTTATTCCAATCCCTTCTTGCCATGCCCATTTGACATATTGAGTTTTCCCACCATATGCCTGCAAATTGTTGACTAAGCTCAGGATCAACCTGACCCCAGACCTCCGTGCTTCTGCAACAACATAGTCCAATGCCTGAAAAAATGTAGCCTAAATTGTCAGCCGTGATAAAGAGAGCGGAAAGGGAAGTTGTCATGAAAAGTGATTTTTTTGCAAGGGCCTGATCGTTATTTTCACAGTTCTCAATTTGGCAAAGCAAAAAAATAATACTCCCAAAAATTGTTTTTCTACTACTCTGCATAGACAGAAAACTAAAGTATATCTACTTGCTCAAATTCATCTAAATGATTCTCTGCAATTTTTGTTGAAATGTGCTCCGAAAGTTCAATCTGAGCAGTGAAAAGATGGTGTAAGTTAGAGCAGACTTCAAGGGAGTATCAGTATTACAGCTTAGGGAAGATGCCAACACTGGCAACTGAATGGGCTTCGGCCAGCCAAGCCATTTACCCCGAGAATTGACATATGAAGCAATTTAAATCGTAGATCAACCATGATGATATTTGATATCTTACGACTAAAGTTGCAAAATTTGCACTTTCATCTCACTCCATACAGACATGTAAATAATCCTTGAAGCAGAATCGCATAGAGCCACGACACAATAGCCTCCAATCATCAAGAGGCCCATGGATAAACATGAGAAGAAAGGCAAAACGCATCCGTACAAACAAATTAGACATGATAAGAAACACAAAAGAAAGCGAACATCCATACCCAAAAAAGAAAGCGAACATGGAAAAGGCACCAAAAATGACTTGAAGCACACTACATGATCAAGTCAACATAAACAAGTACCTTGAACACTTTCTCGTCAAACTGCCCAGGTGAAATCTGCAAAGCATGGTATGAGCTACCATCATTGAAAGCCCAAGTTCTACACACAGTAAGACCCATCTTGGATCCTGCTTGTAGCATCGCCCTCACCCTCGGTCTGCTATGATCCTCAACAGCATTGTCCATCAACCAATAAGAATTCCAACCATTTACATAAAAAGGTCTCCCATCTAAAACAAACTGAACTCCATTCCTTTCCACAAAGCTCAAACTTGGCTCCTTGTAGAAGAACTCTCTTACGTCGACGAAGGACAAGAAAACGAAAGCAACCAATGATGCAAGTCCCGCGATCGGGTAAAACAGCCCATTAGTTGCCGCCATCTTCCTGCTCAGCTTGCAGGACTTTGGGGTGTTTGGCATCCAGTGCCAAATTCACACACACCAAACAACAGAACTCTATTATCTTAGCTAAACGAGAATCCGCCGCAGTCGCGACAGATTGGGCAAACCTCAGATCAGAAGTGCCCAATGATGGAAATTTCCCTTAACAGCTCTATAAAAATCCTATACACCTACCCACTTCACTCCTCCTAACAGAAATTCACCAAATTTGACCAGCAACCCACAAATCCCACAACAATGAGTGTGTGCGAAGTGGGAAATACTGAAAATCTAACAGCTCCAACCAAATCTGTGATAATTTTAAGAGGCAGACTAAATCTCAAACCTCAAAACAGTCACACCAGAATTGAACAAACCTCAGGTTAAAAATTGTATCTTTTCACCAGAAAGATACCAATTCTCCTCCCAAATCTCATCCACAACCCCCAAATGCCACCATTAAATCCCAATTCAGATACAAATCTCACTGATCTCAAGAAATCAACACTAACCCACAAATCCCAGATAGGTTTCTTCTTACAAGAACCTAGGTTTTGTTTGAGGATTGATTAGTACAAAAATGTGGGCTTTATGAGGAAGGGTAAGGGTAGGATTATTATCAATAATGGGAGATCAAAACAGGACAATCTTGATCTAAACGGAGACGGTGCACCTAACCTAGCATTATTTGCTCACCTCAAATGAGTGAACAAAAGGGAAGTGCAATGTTTGTGTGAGTTGTGTGAGTGAGCTGTCTGATTGAGGTGGTTTGTCGTCTCACACTTTTCTCCTTGTTGGGTGTTCAAATCTATGATCTTTTTGCTCTCTCATGTGTATGGAACTTGAAGATCACATCTTGCTTTGCTTTCTTGTGATGAAAAATGAGAGAATAGATTGAGGATTGGTGTATGCTTTAATTGAAATGAAATCAATGCCCAAGATGAAAGGAAAAAACCAAAAATTGATTGAATGAGACAATGGATTCGAGAGTTTGGTGCTTTTTTTGGGGGTCACAATAAATCGAAGCATGGAAAGATTCATGGACATCAATGTTTGTGTATTGAAGGTAAATGGACCATAGACTTTTGGGGGCCCAAAGTCACCTAATTTGTTTTGCTGACCGAGTAGTGCATCAGACTGCGATTAGTTTATGCGTGTAATAATCTACTAAGAATGGTAAACCAATGTATTCTTCAAAAAAAGAATAGTAAACCAATGTGATTAGTAATATGCAAAATTTTAAGCGGATACCAATATGTGTTGGAAGAAAAAAAAAATTTAATTATTTTGTATGAATGTCGCGATCCAATAATATCTTTTTTAATAACGAATAATCGGTTTGTGAGATCTTGCCTTTCATTAAAATCTACCGCTTGCACATGATGTAAAATTATGTAGTAATTGCTAAGAATAGTTTACAATGCTAAATTTGTTTAGGAGTATTTGTTCATTGTTCATAGGTTTCATATTAAAATAACGCCATGGTCCGACATTTCTTCCCATCAGGAGTATCGCTCTCACTTTTGTTAGTAGACTACCTGAATAAAATATAGCAAAGTCTTTGTAAGATAGGATAGTCAAAACAAATTTTAGAACTTCTTTGACAAAAGAGAAGAAAATATGAAAAATTCAAACAGCATGCCAAATTCTATGGCAAAAGTCATTAGCTATGTTCTTGCTATGCTATCTTTTGACATTCATTAGTACAAAATTTGACTATGTATAAACAAAAGTACTGAATAACGAATTGTAAGCGAATGAAAACGAGAGTCGTCCAATAGAAAATGTACTGACAACGCCCATATTTTCCTTCGTCAATGCTCTATAGCTGCCTGTATGCATCAGCATGGAAAATCAACCCCGATTCGACCAAGTCAATAACCTATCGGTAAGTGAAACCACAGAATACAAGTATATCAAGACATCATCAGGCTTAAACATAAGCATTTCCTTTAATCAACCTACAGTAAACAAGACCATGCTCAAACTCTCGTAGTCCACATGAACAGATCCATAATACGTAATTTATGATACATCCGCTTTCAAATTCAGTTTCGAGAGAAATCCGACCTAAGACGAGCCATAACCATTCGAGAACCAATCTCGACTGGTGAAAATCTCTAACATCCATCATGTCCAACAAAAATATATAGACTCATCAACCTTCTTCGACCACCACAGAGTAATTAACGAACTCAACCGAAACTCTATAAAAGAATGTGAAAATTTTATCAACCATCTTTTCGGAACATTCTCTTTGAGCACTCTCTATGTTAATAATATATTATAGTACATCTTATCCCTCGGGTTCAATCATCAATCATAAGCACATTTCTCACAAGAGAACGTTAAAAAAAGAGCCTCGCTTAAACTTCTATAAAGACTAGATCAAACGTGGAATCTTCAATCTTCCTCTTACCCAAAAAGCAAATGGAAAAAAACACAAAAGAGCTCTTTTTACACATCAGCCCCTCCAAAACGGGCCTCTCACCTACTCTACACTACACACACCCCTCGGCCCAATCCACCCAAAAAGCCCATCCAAGCTCAAACCCAATCCCAAACCCAGCCCAGCCCAATCCTCCTCGTCAACATAACTTCAACAGGGGACCACACCCCCGACCGTACACCTCCCCCGCCGGAATCATCGCCGGAATCACCTCTCCGCCGACTCACCGCCACCGCGTCTCACGATTAGAAAGTATCCAACAACAGCGCAAACCGCGGCGACAACATTCCCCTCTTTCACCAGAATCCTCACCACACATCCTCCAATCTCAGCCGTCAATTTCTTCCCCTCAACCACCAGCTCCCGCCTCCTCTTCCCCGAGAAAGCGAGCAACACCAGGACCGTGATCCAGGTGACGAGCATGGCGGGGACGGCGACGCCGAGGGCGGCGATCATGGAGAGGAGGCCAAAGGCGAGGCCGAGGAGAAGCGAGGAGTAGATCGCGGAGAAGACGTCGCCGTTGAGAGAGGAGAGGACGAAGGATCTGAGGAGGCGGAGGGAGGAGTAGAGGAGGAGGGCGTAGAGGATCAGGAAGAGGACGAACCAGGTCCGGCGACGGCTCATGAGGCGGATCAGGAGGAGAGGGGGAGGAGACGGCGGCGGCGCGTGCATTTTGAGGGTTTGATTGTTTGGTGCGTTTGTGTGGTTTGATAGACAAGGTGCGGATTTGGGGGAGTTTTGAGGGGGAAGGAGACGCGCGACGGCGGCGCGTGGGTTTGGGGTGCGGTGAGGGGTGAAGAGTGATTGGATTTGGAAGGGTTTGGGTTTTGGAGGAGAATGGTGAAAGCCTGTGTTTTATTGGAGAATGGTAATTCCACTTCACTTTCTATAAAACTTTCTGTTTCCTTCTGTGTTTTCTAATTAATCTTGCATCTATATCTTAATCATATCGATCATCAGCGTGAGAGAAGCTATGAATAGTTATTTACATCTTTCACTCGTTAATCTATAGAAGTTGTTTCATTTATCAGCTGGCCATGTGTGGATCTTTAGAAAATCAAGAAACAGGATTAAAACTTTTAAATGACTGTGCATAAGTAACTATAATTATAGTAAGATTTTTTTGGGACGTCGAAGAGACTGTTGCCATCATTTGGAAATTCTTTCAAGGAGAGTGTTAAGAGTAAGCTGAGTTAGGACTTGAAGCAGGTGAAATTGAATTAGGAGCATTGCACTTCTTTCTATCTAAATGACTGCCTAATACAAGTACTAATGAGTACTTGGAATGCGTATTGTGATCTTAGATCAAACAGATCTTGATACCATATGAAGGGTGTAAATTTCCCAAATTGCCCTGGTCCCTTTCAAGGATGACTTTTGGGGTCCTTGTGCCCTTGGGTGGGGGCCTGGAAGCTGCTTCAAGATTGAATGAACATTTTGCTTTTTAGAATTATGCACGTTCAACCCACATAACACCGACCAGGCTTGGGGCAATTTTCATTTCTTTACAAGTGAGAGAAGGGTTTGGATCAAGCAAGGAAGCTGAAACCTAGTTTAGATTCTTTGTTTGAGCTGATAAATATGCTAATTTGAGCTATAAAGTACAAAAAATTTCCCAGGGCAGTTTGTTAATTGTGAAAAGCTTTTAGTTGGCTTATGATCAGTTTAATATTTGTTTTTGTAAATTACCAAGAGGAAGTCATAGCTTATCGGTTACAACGGTCAAGCAAGTTTGATAGCAACTTACAAACAATCTTTTAAAAGTATTGATGATCTTTCCATAAGCTATTGTAAAACAAATGATAAGGACATTTATGAATTATCGTTTTTATATTTTTATATCACTATGAAAAAAAGAAAAAGATATTAATAATATTTACACGAAAATAATTTATAAGGAGGAGACAATACAGATAAACCATTTTATGAATGTCTTAGGGACTCTCCAACCCCCGATGACATATATTTATTATTGAATCACTTTTTTTAAGACTTGAATATAATTTATGAAACTATAAATGATCAACTGAGCCTATCGTAGAAGATAAGTGGATTTAGCAGCACTTTTTCTAAGAAAAGCATCATGTATTGCACAAGCAACCCACCAGTTCCGATACCCGCCAGAATACGTTATATTATTTGACCAAGCCAATCAGACAAGACTCCATCCTCGACTCTTCACATCGTCTCAAACACCTCCTCTTTATCCATTCAAACATCCTCAAACTTTTTCTTATGACGAGGGTGTCCCGGCCAGCTCGCGCCCATCACGGACATGGCCAACATGAATTTTGAGGCTAGTGGGATTCGAACCCAAGACCTTCAAGAAGAAGGTTGAGTCGAACACCACTAGACCAACCTAGGTTGATTCAAACATCCTCAAACTTTCAAACTCATGTAAACCCAAAAAAAATAAAATAAAAAAAATCCCCTTTTTGGTTGCTTTCCCATTTTTCCTCCTCAAAATCCACACTTTGACTCAATTCCAATCCTTCACCGTGTTGTTTTGGTGTGATATATTTTTGATATATCATGTTGCATGGATTGATATCAAGCAAGATTATATACAAGAACTTGTACAGACCAATGCAGCCTAAGCCTTTCAGGTTCTTTGCTCTTGTTTTGACTTGATTGGTTGTTTGAGATTATTGGTTTGCGATCAGCTGAGTTTGATTGGTTTTGTGAGGTGGGTTCAGCGTTTTTATGGGAGATTTGAATTGGGTGGTGCTCAAGTTGTGATTTTGTGAAGAGGGTGAGAGCTCGATTCTTGAATCTATCATCATGGGTTGCGCGACTAGTAAGCCGTCTGTGATTGATCATGATGGAGGAGATCAGCTTCCAAGGGAGAGAGGGTCAAGCAGAATTTTCTCACAGTATGGTGATGATGGTGTTTCTCAGAGTTCTCTAAGCAGAGGGGACTCACAAGCGAGCAATAGGAGTGAGAGTCTGAAGGCGTTTTTGATCGACACGAAGACAAATAGTGAGTCGATGAGGAAGTGACGTGATGATAATATGAAGGAGTTCTTGGTGAAGCCTGAGGATGTTATTGTGGAGTATAAGGTGGGCAAGGGTGATGTTCCGAGAGCGAGGGAAGCGGAGCAGGTTGCTGCAGGATGGCCTTCTTGGCTTGTTGACGCGGCCGGGGAGGCTGTCAAGGGTTGGTTGCCCCGGCGATTTGATGATTTCAAGAAATTGGACATGGTAGATTCCGTTCTCCTTTTGATGATCAATCTTAACATTGTCATTAAGTTTTATTGTCATTGTAGTTCTTTCAATATGCTATACTTTGATTTTACTTAAAGTTGGTCTATGTAGTTTTGGTTTCATGGTAGCTTATCCATAACATTTTCACGCATCTCTTGTTGATTTCATTTTCGCATCGTCGCTGTTGTTGATTATGTAACTTTCTCTTTTGACCTTTGGTTTATTCATAGAACTCATTTGGTGTTCCCCTTTGGCCATAACTCTTCCATTGTTTTGACCGAGTGAGAATTACGATGAGGGTATTTTAGAGTAATGAATGGAAGTACTCTACGTCTTATTCAACTTCTTGCAGTTGATTTAATGGAAAATGCAGTTGTGGATTACGAAGAGAAAGCGTGGCTGCTGGACCACGACAACAATATTCTGTGTGATGCAATAGTTTCTGGTTTTCGACTAACTTATTATTTGTTTGATTTCAGATTGGTCAAGGAACTTACAGTAGTGTATACAAGGCCCGAGATCTCCTTCATGACAAAATAGTCGCTTTGAAAAGAGTGCGGTTCGATAATCTAGATCCTGAGAGTGTCAAGTTTATGGCTAGAGAAATCGTTATATTGCGTAGACTGGATCACCCAAACATAATCAAACTTGAAGGCCTGATTATATCGCCAGCAACGGCCAGCTTGTATCTAATCTTTGAGTACATGGAACATGATCTTTGGGGTCTCGCATCTCTTCCTGGCCTTAAGTTCACTGAACCACAGGTACTTTCTATCTCATTGTTTTACTTCGGCGCTCAAACTGGTACTTGACTTGTCTTAAACACAGCTCTTGTCAATTTTGTCTTCAGTTATGTAGTTTTTGCAACTCGTGTTCATATTAGTTATTGCATTTGTTTCTGTTAGGTGAAATGCTATATGATGCAGCTGCTGAGGGGGCTTGATCACTGTCATAGTAACGGTCTTTTACACCGTGACCTGAAGGGTGCCAATCTTTTGATTAATAATAATGGCATCTTAAAAATCGCAGACTTTGGCTTGGCAACCTTTTGTAATTCTAGCCAGCCATTGACTAGTCGCGTTATCACGCTTTGGTATAGACCACCGGAACTTCTTTTCGGAGCTAAGCATTATGGACCTGCTGTCGATTTGTGGAGTGCTGGTTGCATTCTGGGAGAACTGTATACGGGCAAGCCTATCTTGCGAGGAAGGATAGAGGTATTTTCCTAGAGTGTAGTCCAGTTTTCATTGCCGTATTATAATATGTCGCTTTAGCTTTAGCTGTACATATTAATAATAGTCATATACTGTACGTTAATTAGTTAGAACTTGTATCCTCTTCTTAGTCATTTCCAAAGCATAATATGCCTCTGAATGTTGAATAGTTTTGCAGATTGAGCAACTCCATAGGATTTTTAAGCTTTGTGGGTCTCCGTCAGAGGACTTCTGGGTGAAACTGAAGCTGCCTCCTTCAGAACCATTCGGAGTACAACCTCAAAGGCGGCGGATCGCAGAGAAATTGAAAGATGTACCCGCATCTGCCTTGGGACTTCTTGAGACTTTACTGTCCATGGATCCTGAATCTCGTGGAACCGCTGCTTCTGCTAGTAAGAGCAGGTTAGAGAATTATGTTTTTCGAACACAGGACCTTCTCATGGAAATACATTTTCTTATTCTGTTAGAAGCAACTTCTTCGGTAATTGTCTCTGTCGCTTTTCTACTTTTGACCTTCTCATGTTTAATAACTTGTGATATGGTTGAACTTTTCGCAAACACAGTTCTTCTCCACGGAACCGCTTGCCTGTGATCCTGCAAGCTTACCCAAATATCCCCCTAGCAAAGAGATGGATGCAAGGATGCGGGAAGAACAGGATACCAGGTACATTGGGTGTGTTTGTTTTGGGGATTAATGGGATGAGATATGACTAATAGTCCCCTTTTCCTTTTTGAGATTGGGAATATAAACTCTGTTCATTTTGAAAATGGGATTTCTTACGATCTTTCTATTTCTCATGATATTTTATAGGCACGAATCAAAAGAAATCAAGGGAAACTTTATTGATCTGGGAAGGCAACGGACCAAAATACCTCCTGCAGCTCTATCAGCCAAGTCGGCTGCTGAATTGGCGCTGCCAGTGCAGGTGAGCTGTTGTATTAGCTGTGTAGTATCCGGTGAATATAAATCTTATCACCTGAAATATTCATGAACTAGAGAACATAAGATTCGTAATCATCTAAAATGTTCTATAAATCCGATTATATTGAAATAATCCCCACCTGTATAAGTTTGATTTTCTTACAGTTAACTCAAGTTATCTGATTTCAGATGCCGAGGAAGAAGAGACACGTGTTGATTCATTTGGTCGAAGCGAAACATTGCACTCTCATCCAGAAGAGCCTTCTTCAGCTCGTGGACTCAATCCTTATAAGAATACTGAACTTGTCAACGATTCTAGTGAGGAGTTCAGTGGCCCTCTCCATAGAAACATTGGAATTTATTCAGGGCCACTATCGGGGACTGTATGGCATAACACAGGGAATAGACCAATGAATCCCTCCTTTTTCCCGAATAGAACACGCATGGGGAATCCAACGGATGCTGCAACTTCTAGGCCTTCATTCTTATATGGGAATCATGGTCATTCATGCAACATCTCTGCAGATAAGATATCGGCCAGATTTTGCAGAACAGTTGGTGAACTTGAGAATCCAAAAAGATCAGGAATGGCTGCACCATTCACATCCTGCACTAAGTTCACATCAACTCAAGGAAGCAGAAGGGATCAAGAGAATTCCTCAGGCAAGTTTCTCGGAAATCTAAGGATCTCTGTATGCTGGTTGTTAAACCGAGCGATCTCTTTCTTGGTGAGATGAGTGTTTGGTGGGCACTTCAGCTTACAACCAATATTTAATTTCTTTCAGTAAGCTCGGCACTAGTAAAAATGGACTGTAAGTCCTTATAAGCCATGAGTTATCATATTCTTAAGCACTTTTGATTTTCGAAAATCTCTCATGACTATAGATTATAAACCACAAGTGCACACTAAATTTGATTCCAGCCTTAATTATGGACTCTAGCTTCTCGATCTCTAATTGAATCTACCATTTAATGCATCCAATGCTAATTCATTTGCTTCTCTTACACAGCAGCATTACGAGCCTAATGACGAAAGGTTAAACATGTCTGGACCATTATTTGTTCCATCAAGCAATGTGGATCATGTGCTCAGGGAGCATGATCGCCAGCTGCAGAAAGCTGCTCGTCGGGCTCGCCTTGACAAGTCTTGGCGCAGCAAAGTGCATGCTCGAGAAAGGCCAGCCATTGCGACTCAGCTGCTTCTTCCTAGTTACAGAGTTAAATGAACCAGCCGCGACCAGACCTGGATTCATCTCTAGACTGTAGAGCAAGTCTGCGGACATGTCTTGAACTGTTGCTGCCGCGAAGGGCACTGCGCTTGCTGCTCTGTAGGCACGGAATCATCAGTGCAGGAACAGATGTATTCAGATATTGAAGTATATATGCATAAAGTTACATACACAAGATAGTAACTGGAGTGCAGAGACATGTTTTCCTTTGGGTTTAGAGGCTGGTGTTGGGAGTATGGCGATTGATGATTTTGTGAACTATATATTTCAGCATAATGTATATTTCTAATTCGCATCCGGCACTGTATGATATATCCGTTTATTTTAGGTTAAAAACATTTATTTTAGCACGTTGGCTCATGAAGTCGGGCTAAAATTTCAGTTGATTTATGGTCAACTTATATGAATTCAATTTGAAGTTCTATTTACGTCTTGTCTTTTGTTTACTGTATTTTGATTTTTATGTATTACGAAACATATAATATGTGTGTATATGCATCGTAAGTATGTCTTTTATATATTACAATCCACGCAACAGAAAGACAAGATAAACGGGGCTTTGAGAAACTATAAAAGCTTGAGATATGTTGAGATCCATAAATAAAAGCCATATAGCATAAATTGGGGCTTTGACAGATTGGTTTCCAGGACAAGATAAACGGGCGCTAATTGAACAACATTGGCAAACTGACATCGCTTCAACCTAGTCCTATCAGCTCTCCTCTCTCTCCGCCGCTGGCTCACGCTGCGTTACCGTCCTGTATACACCGGCGACCACCTCCATCATCGACGGGAAATTTTCCGGCGACTCACCGCCGCGCTCAGTCCGCGCTTTTATCTCACCAATCTCTCTCCCCCTCCCTTTTGACGAGGTTAATTACTTTCACTATTTTTCATTCTGTTTGATGAATGTACTGCCCCGGTAGTTTAGTCGATAATCAATGGCCAACTCATGTCGATTTCGGCTGATTAGTAGATCGTGTTGGACAACTGGTCGGCTAAATAATTATTTTATGTGCCCTGAACTGTGAAGACATGTGCGTTTCTCAGTCTTACAATTTTGTCCTATCCTTAACCTGATGAATTGTACTAAATCCCGATCATTGTGGGATAGAGTACTTATTATTTGCTACAAATTCTAGGTAGATTTCTCTGATGGGAAAACTGTCTTCCTGAGCAGGAAATAGTTCAGCTACGTCTTTGGTCTGCTGTGCTATCAAATGATAAGAAATTCGATACTCAAATGCAGCGTATGCACTCCTAAAACCTTCATATGCTATCAAAGAATTTTTTGTGACCTCAGTTTAGTGCAGGCTTTACTGATATCAATTATTGTGACTAGGTGCCAAACTTGCCTGTTTCCAAGGTTGGCGGCCTTCAGAAAATTAAAATGGAGCTCTCACTAACACGGCCTGATGATTGGCATCTTCATCTTCGAGATGGGGATCTTCTTGAAGCAGTTGCTCCTCTCAGGTTTCATATTGTCT
>JAOVYX010002511.1:0-11725 GCA_035668315.1 Drosera spatulata
AAACTCACACTATTTTGATCGGATCTTACTCTAGACTAAGCGGATCTCTAATCCAAGACTACCACGATGACCGAGACAAAGTCAGAAACCCGACACATTTAACGGTGTGAAGATCCAACGTGTAGAGTGGGAGTAATCATCAAACAAAGTCTCAAACGTAAAAAACGCTCGAGAGATAACCAAACCCCATTCCGATCCTTTCTTTTTTCATGTGTGAATGAAAAATTATAGGATTTGAAATAAATTCTGATTTTAATATAGGTCGAAGCCTTATATGTCTAGTGTCTAATGAAGTTAAAATATCATGATTTGCAATTGTGAATCTTAAGTTATTAATCAAAATGTTTGGATATATCAATCTGCAAAAAACTGATTATAGAGCTAGTTTGTACCTTCATTCAGAATCACTCAGTAAGAGTTAGAAAACGAGCCTTATATCACTGGAAATCTCTTTAAGTCTAATTTTGAGAACAATTTATAAATTTTAATTTGGAGTTGTATGTAATGAGTTATAAGCTGATTAGTGAACAAATGTCAATCTGTCCAGTCCAGCAAAAATGATATACTTTAACGAATTATTGGTAAGACTTCATGATAATAACTCTAATTCTATAGAAAGAGGATAGAGTCTATTTTATATAAAATTTTAAGAAATAATTTTCAAATATATATACGAGAAGTCATAGAGTTAAACACGTCAAAAGATCATAATGGATAGAATTCTGGAACACCCGTCCCAAAGGCCAGGTCACCTGTCCCAAAGGCCGGGGTATTTAATATGAAGCAAACGTCCTCGTGACCAAGCAATATATCTAATATGACGTAATATCGTGGAAGACAGAAATACAGAAGAATAGTGGGTAAATTCTGTGATGACTATGTTTAATGGTAAAGGAAGTGTGGATTTAAGGAACACTATAACAAACATTATAACAAACTAAAGATAACCGAACAAGTCCATAGTCGTCGATGAGGTCATATGGTGAATCCTTCGGGATCAGGTTCTTTGGCTCTACAAGTGTTCAAAGCAGACTTGACTGGGTCAGACGTTAAATCTAGCTAGTAAGAGAACAAGTGTGGCTCTTCGTATACGCAGCGATAAGAAGTTGTGGGCCAGAACATCGGTCGATTGGGTATAAGGTTGTCCTCTGCAGGGGGACCTTCGGCGTGTAAGTGAGGATTTAGCAAACCGAAATACACGCAAGAGACGTAGTGATTTTGAGCCGCGAACCTAAATCACACATAGTATTTATGAAAAACAGAAACATTTTCACAAAAGACAACGGGTTTTCAAATGATTTTGGTGGATGATATGTGACCGAGAACTTGATCCAAGTCAGTGTCTATATCTCAAAAATCTCTCGTTTTCTTTTATCCTCATTGAGTTCTATCATTCACGTCGGGACACGGACTTGCGATGGTTAAATAAGTTAAAAAAAAACTATAAAGAGGACAAAGACGTATAACCTATCATTACGTGTATAGTTTGATTTTCCTGTGACTAAGAAAATATTTTAGAGGTACTCATCGATCGTCGTAGTTGGGGAAGTACCCTGCAAATCGAATACATATACTTCTGGTTGCTGAACTTTTAACTCAAGGGTTATGTATTTTATTTGCAGATCCATCACAGGGCGATACTGAAGCGTTAGGGTGAGATTCCATGCATGTAACTAATTACCTCACTGTTCAATATGTAATAAACGCTACATGAAATAATTTGATTGGGAAACACTTATAGACATTTGAACAATGTATTTATGAGGTAATATAATGTAATTTGGGTTTGCAAAACATCATTTGGATTTATAATGATAATGATTTCGTAGCTTTCCTTATCTTCTATACCTACAAACTCGCTTGGGTTACTTGGCCTTGTCATGGAGTGAATCTATAACGGCATAACGTCACGTGACGGACACGTCGGATTTCGGGGCGTTACAATTATGTGATGGTGCAAGGTTTTGAGAAAATTCTTTGATACTTATTTTGGCATTCTATGATGACAACTTTATATATTTATCATCATTAGAAGTGTTTGTGAACATTTGGAGTTGTTTCGGGGTCAAAACGATTCATTCCTAGATTATGTCCAACATGACCCTTCGACGCGTTTAAATCTATAACTTCTCGTATACAACTCCAAAAAGTATTTCACAAAATTTTACATAAACTAGACTTCATAATATTTCCATTGGAATAAAATTTCTATCACGAAAACTTATCAATAATAGCAGTTTATTCGTTCAATTTTATATTTTCTGCTAGATCAGATAGTTTGACCTTTCTTCACTAATTATCTCATAACCCCTTAAATACAACTTCAAATCTGAATTTATAAACTGTTCTGAAAATTAGACTTCAAGACCTTTCAATTGATATAAGGATCATTTTTTTTAACTCTTTCTGTATAATTCCAAATCAAGTCACAAAGTGATCCTTATAACCAGTTTTTACAATTTAACAAATCACATGTTTTGATTTATATCTTGAGATTCACAACTCTAAATCATGATCTATCAAATTTATCAAAAACTAGACATTTAAGGACTTAACATATATTAAAATCAAAATTTATCACAGAGTCTATGATATTTCACAAAACTTTTAAAAACGATGATCATCTTTTTGTATTAATGATGAAAGATCCTCGTCGTCTTATAACCTTAACTTCTCCTCTTCTCCTCAAACTCTCCTTGTTCTCTTCTTTTTTTTTATCTCTTCTTTTGCATGATGAGAAGTGTTTTTATATTTGTAAGATATTTTTCAAGGAGAAGAGAACTTGTATTTATAGAAAAAAATAGTTTTAGTGGATAATTAGTGGGCATTTAGTGGGTAATTAGTGGTAAATAATTTAATTTAGGTAAATTATAAATTAATATAAAGGATAATAAGTGCCAAAATTAGGTTTAGGTCATTTTCGTATAAATACGATATTTTCATATTAAGAACGCATGAACCCGTATTTGCGTATTAGGGTTGTATTTCATTCATATTTGTATTTTTTCTTATTATATTGTCAAACAAGCCTTTTAATCCCGCAAAATAAATTATAACAAATAATTATTTAATATTCGTATTAATTTTCGTGAAACTAAAATTTACAAAGTTTTTCGTGTCCTTATCATATTTTTGTCATGATTTTGACAAACGAATTTTATAACCCCGTTGTATAAATTACGACGTTTAGTAATATACTATTTTTGTTATTTTTTGAAAAAATAAATTATCTCGAATTTTTCGGATCTTTAGAATATTCCTCATTCAACTCAGAAATCCTAAAAGAGAAATAGCAAAGGCACACTGTTTGGAATAACAAAGACGCACTGTTTATAATAGTAAAGACGTACTGTTTCAAACAGTGAGCCTGAAAAATGAAACAGTGTGCCCAAAATGCTTCAATTGAAGAGAATCGAACTCGATGGCATCTTCATCAACATAATCATCTTTATCTTTCCCATTCAATTCAAAAATCCTAAAGGAGAAATAGCAAAAGCACACAGTTTGGAATAACAAAGGTGCACCGTTTCAAACAATGAACAATCAAACAGTGCATCTTTATTATTTCCTAAAAACCAACATTGAATATAAATCGAACAATGAATTTAGCACATCATCATCATGGCCACCTCCTCCAACACATCACCACCCTCATCTTCATTATCGATGACTTTCACTTTTTCGATGCCACTTTTAAGGAAGGAGACGAGGAAGCGGGACCCGAGCGGGTTGGTTGATGTTTTGACTTGGTGATCGAGTTTGGGAGAGGCCGTGGTGGTGGCGACGACGATGGCGACGCCGAAGGAAAGGTGGCGGCGGGAGCGATGACGGGAACAGACGATGAGAAGGGACAGTGGCGGGTGAGGTGGAAGAGGAGAGGAAGAGGGAGAAGAGAGTGAGAAAGTAGGATTGTGTGTTTGGGAGATTTTTTTTCGGGTTATATTTTTTTGGAATATTTTTGAAAAATTCGCATCCTAAGAGAATTTTCTGCTTAAAAAACTTCTTTCTGCAGAAGCAATCGTATTGGAATTGTCAATAATATTCTATAAGCAATGCAAGCATTTTGAAATAAATCTATTGTTTTTATGTAATCAAGTATTTTAATCGCGGTTCTGTTTTTCTTGTGAAAAAATTCTCTCAATATTTTTAATTCAAAAAACAAATCCAAACCATCAACATCGGATGATTCATCACTCTTCAAAATTTTTTTAAAATTCAAACAATATTCTTTTAGTTCATTTTCATCTAAAGCCTTTAATATTTTAAAGTTAAATAAAAATTCAAATATATTTTCATATACCTGAAATTGCTCGTATCTAATTCGAAGTGAAGAAATAACTTGATCTACTACATAAATAAAATATTCAATTCGAAATGATTCTTCACCCGATCTCCTTTCCACATTATTATTATTATTTTATCAAATTGTTTTTTTTCTACTAACCATCCGTTTTTCATTAAAATTTGGTTCTATTTGCATCTCACTTGCAATTTCTTTAGCAGAATTCATAGCAGATAAGAAACCATTTTCTCTATATGTTTCAAAATAAGAAAGAAGTCCTTTCATTTGAGCTCTAGCAATGTCAATTTGCATGTCTTTACTCTGCACCAACTTACTTATTGAATTAATAGCAAATAAGATATCATATCAAATAGTCATGCCCAACAAAAGTTCAAAATTCTCTAATTCGTATGTTGCCAAACACTTTGCTTCACTTTTTATTTTAGGATCCTCAATGGTTTCTGATATTTCAAACAATGCATATCTTATTTTTTGAGTTTAAAATTTAATTGCTTTAACACTTTATACACGACTTTCTCAACGAGTTTATGATAATGATTTAACAATTAAGTTATATATGTTATTTTTAAATAATTTTCACCGTTTGGTAGAAGATGAGAATAAGAATATATGCATTGCAGAACTCCAAAAATACAGTTCTAACACAAGAATTAGCAGCATCACAAATTACTAAATTAAGATTATGACAACCACAAGGTGTATATAGTGCTGTAGGGTTAATATCCAACAATCTTTTTTGTACACCTTGATGCTTTGCTTTTATGTTAGATCCATTGTCTTATCCCAGTCCTCTTATATCATCAATGTTAAATTTCATATTTTTAATTTCTTCTACTAGTGTAGTAAATAGGCCATTTCCAGAAATGTCGTCTACATTCAAAAAGCCTAAAAAAAATTCTTTAATCTTTATAGGACTTGTTGACATATCTAGAATTCTCAATACCATAGACATTTGTTCTTGATGATTTAAATATGGAGTACAATCTAGAATAATAGAAAAATATTTTGCTTTTTTAATTTGTTTTAAAATAATATTTTTGACTGCAAGTGTTAACATTTGTATCAACTCAATGAATTTTTTGTCCTAAGTAATGGTTGTGAACTTAACCATCCTTTATACATCGAATATGTTATTGCATTATGGGATCAAATTTGACAATCATCTCAATTAAACCTAAAAAATTTCCAATATTCTCTTCATAAATTTTTTTATTGTTTCCACGAAATGTCAAGTTATTCTTAGCTAATCTTGTCACAACAACAATAATTCTTATTAAAATATTTCTTCAATGTTCTTCTCTTAATTGATTTTTTCCTCGAGCATGTGCATCTATTGTCTTACTTTTCTCTAATCTCAACTCAAGATCAAACCAAGCATTCATATTAAGCATGTGTTCATTATTTGTTTCATGATTCTTGAGTTTAGCAGCAAGATTTTTCCAATCATTATTTCCTTCTTTACCTAATTGTTAATTGCTAGATAGCCTAGATCTAACAGAAAACAATTTACAACAAAAACAATATACTCTATTTAAATCTTTCGAGTAAACTAACCATCTTCTATCATGTTTTTCTCCATTTGATAATATTCTAGTATAATATGAAATAGAAAAATGCCTAAAATTTTAATCTTTTGGAAAACTTATACTCCCTTCATTTCAGATAAATTACGACAAATTATTAAAAATCGACGTCCAACATAAATTACAATGTTTCCTAAATTAGCAAATATTTGGTGTCAAAATATCCCTATTTTATATCAAATCATCTTCTTTGTCACGTTTTCTCTCTCTATCCACTCACAATTCTCATTCTTACTTTTTTATTTTAATATCTTATTTCTTTCATTACCCACTCATAATTAATATTCATCCACTCATTATTTCAACAAGGAGGGCATATTGATTAAAAAGTATCAAAATCGATCCATTTTATTAATGATCGTGTCATATCAATACATCGTAATTTATTTGAGATGGAGGGAGTTTCAGTTTCTTTAATTGGACCTTTTTCTACTAATATATCTCTTAATTTGTTATCAATATTTTTCCATTTTTCCGGATCGTTAATATTCATAGTCACATCACATTGATTATTTTTATCTTTGATTAGTATTTCAACTTGATCATCTTCATTTAACCTTATATCTTCTTGATCACTAAATAAATTACTTGACATACTTTTATCAATAACGTTATCGTTTATATTTTTTTCAAAAGTCAAGTCATCTTTTGCTAATTCAATTATTTCTTTGCTTGATCTTATTTCATCTATCTAATTGTTTGTAAAAAAATTTGTCCATTGATCCTTTTTGAGATTGAATCAAAATTTCTATCCTTTGATTCTTTTTTAATTTTTCATAGCCCGAAGGATATTTTCTTTTACTAGACATTTTATTTCTAAATCTTAAAAGGATATAAAAGTGCACTAATATAAATAAAAAACAAACAATTGATATTTTAGAAAGATAAAACCTGAAAAAATTTTGAAAATTTAAAAGTAAAAAAGTCTACCTATAAAGCTGCAACATTGATAAACACATTAAATATATGCGAGTCTTTTAAGTAAAATAGATCAATTCCAACATGACAACATCGCACGATAAATATAATAATTTTTACTGCATGAATTTGAGGCCTTACAAAAAAATTTGAGGCCTGGCCTTATTTTTTATATGGTTGGGTTGGCCCTGATTACACAAGAATATCTGTAATTGTGCTGTGTCATATGCTAAGATTTGACTTCTCATCAAAAAGCTCGATCTCGAATTTAACAATATTCATCATCTTTCAAATCATGTAAAATCAGAATAAACCTTAATCTTCAAATATCTTCTTCGACAAATCCACAAAAAAATGAACCAATAATCAAAACTCTGATTATAATAATCGTCTTGATTCAAAATCCATTCGATCTTATTTGTATTTAACCCGTCAAATCCTATATCTGATTTTTGATCCCATTCTTGAGCCTTCAAAATAATATACAAGGAGTATTCATAATATTTCAGGGACCCCGAATTGTTGTTGGGCTGAGTATCCTGCGCAGTTCAACAATTCATTTAAATAAACACGTTGACGGCTACGCACCGCGAGCATTCGCTGGACCCACTCAGCTGTTGTACTGGCTGGCCACTCCAAATTATGCAGGTAGGTCATTTGATACTTAAAAAAATGTTGAAATATGCTTGCCGGCCGTAGGTTCAGTAGCTTGATCAAAAGACCACATCAACTTCAATCACTTATCGTCCCAAGTATTAATCCTTAAATCTCAGCTATTGCTTAATCTTTAACGACAAATTTCAATAATTCTTAACCTATATCGATTGAGATATCTTATTATTTAAAATAAATAATTTTTTATTTATATATTTTAATATTATTCATATAATTAAATTTAAAAATTAATAATAAAAATTAAATAAGTTTTTTATAAATCTAATGTTTTTTATATATACTAATCTGAAACTAAGATTTTACGATCCTAAAGTAACACTAAAATCTGCCCAGAAACCCTCGCCGCCGTCTCTCACAACCAACACTTCTCTCCTATTCGTCACCAACGGCAACGGTAGAAGTCTCCGGCGGGGTCGTGATTCTCTAACAACATCAGTTTCTCCGGTGTGATCGTCTTCTTCGGCTTGAGTTTCGAGTCGAGATGGGTTCCTTTCGGTCGTGATCTTTATCGTCGCCCAGATCTGGTTCAGATCTTCTTCTCCTTCGCGTTCGCGGACCTGATTCCGTTCGTGCGAGTCATTCATCGCACAGATCTGATCCTGTTCATCAGCTGCAACTTCGACACGAGAACTGATTCTCGGTTTTGGACGACGGAAACTTTTTTGCTGCTGTTTAATTGCCAAGATTTAGGCTTGGTTCATTCTCTGAAGAAGAGGAAATAAAGAAGGATCTAAGTTTTGAGGGAGCTAGTGTTCCCTGTGGTATGTGAACCTGTTTTCAACAGTAAGGCGGATTGAGGTCACACGCTGTCACGCATAGGTCCATTAATTTGCTGCTGTCAAGGTGCATTCGTACCTTTTATTTTCTTCGATTGTCTGCTGAAAAACAATGACTAATTCATTTCATGTCGTAATTTCTAAACTTAAAAATTTTAGAGATTAGAATATAATGATTGAAATGAAACAATTGTATTCGGTATGAAATCTCTAAATATATTTTATATCGTATTGAACATATTTGAAGAGACAATTGAAAATGTGGATGTAACTATATGGTTAAAAGATGAAGACTATTGTAGAGATTATCTGTTGAAGTGTTTGTCTCCTCGACTTGTGAAAACTTACAGTAAATATAAGATGATCAAAGAAATATGAGATAACCTAGAAGCTCAATTCAAAAGGGAGGAGGAAGTTTTTAAAGCTCATCTGATGGATAAATTCATGAATATGAAATTTGTTGATGACAAAAAAGTTCTTCCTCAAGTCTCTGATTTGGAGAACTTGATCATGAAATTAAGGAATGACAAAATCATAATTTATGATTGTTTTCTGATTGGAGCTATTATTAATAAGTTACCTGCATCATGGTTTTCGTTCAAAACTGAAATGCAACGAAAGAAAAGTCAGGTGAAACTGGATGATCTCAAACGATTTATTGGAATCGAAGATGAGAATTGCACTAGAAACAATGAGAAATCGATGAAGCAGCGACCTGTGATTAATGCTGTCGTTTGACCGAAAAAATTTCCTAGGAAGTCCAAACTGTCAAAGGATGAACCTAAACAGTTTGAACCCACAAAGACAATTGCCAAGAAAAAGAAGAAAAAAGACAAGTGCTATAATTGTGATAAATGGGAACATTTTGAAGCTGTTAATGGTTTCTGATACACTAAAGAAGCAAGCTAACATGGTTGTTAGTAATGCTGAGCCTATATATTTTATCGGTATGACGGAAAAAGATGAGATCGGTGTATCTTCTGATTAGTGGTTAGATTCTGATGCATCTTGTCATTTATATGGAAACAAAAATTTGCTAACTAATACTGTTTGTATTTCTGACACGGTTATAATTACAAATGGCGAGTCTCCGTAGGTTACTTATAAAGAAACTGCAAACTTGAAATTATCTTCAGGCAAATTGCTAACTCTAAAAGATACTAGAGTAGTTCCTGATGCTAAAAGAAATTTAATTTCTCTTAGCGTATTATGCAATCATGGCATGCGCATTTCCATTCAAGGTGGTCGGATAACATTAACTGTTAACTCATACTATTTTAACTGTGCTTATTTGCTTGATGGTATGTATAGGTTGAGTTTAGAATCTGGAATAGCTAACCAAATAGTTTCAAATTTAATCGATCCTAAATTACTTCATTGTAGATTGGGACATGTAAACTATAGAAAAATGGTTAAACTTGTTAAAACTCATAGTATACCATTAGACATATCGGTTGGATTCAACAAATATGAGATTTGTGCTCAAACTAAGATTACTAGGAGACCTTTTCGTCCTATATCTAGGAGTACAAAACTTCTTGAGTTGATAGATTTCGATATTTATGATTTGAAAAATACACAACAAGAAACGGTAGGAAGTACTTGATAATATTTACAGACGATTTTTCAAGATATTGTCATATTTATTTGTTGAAGTCTAAGGATGAAGCGTTTGAAAAGTTCAAAATATTTAAGGAAAGAGTTGAAAATCAACTATACCTTAAAATTAAAAGATTAAGAAGTGATAGAGGGGGAGAGTACATGTCAACTAAATTTAAAGAATTTTGTGTCTCAAATGGAATAATTCTTAAAACTACAGTTTCCTACTCACCTCAATCAAACGATGTAGGCAAGCGTAAAAACAAGACATTAACAGAAATGTTGGATTCCTTATTATTGATTGCTGGCATGTTTTCTTGTTACTGGGGGGATGCAGTTCTAACGGCTAATCACGTTCTAAATAGGGTACCGCACGCAAAGTTGGGGTCTACTTCATATGAGATTTGGTACAAACATCCATACAAATATGATACTCTTAAAACATGAGGTTGCATAACCTATGTGAGGATTCCAAACCTTGAAGGATCTAAGGTGGGGACTAGGACTCACACTTGTTTGTACCTAGGAAATGCAGAAAACAGTGCTGCAGACTGGTTGTTAGATCTATCCACTAATGAGGTGATATAATCTAGAGATGTTGTTTTCTTTGAGGATAAGTTCCTTAAGGATCATGGGTATAAATTACCTGATTTGACAAAAATGATTACAGAGCCGTCTACAGAATGTGAACCAGCTATTTTTGACGATCTCATAATAGAGTCTGACGTTGTGTCGTTAAGGGTATCTAAGAGAATAAGAGTTCTCAAAAGTTTTGGTGAGGACTTTGAGACATATCATGTGGAGTCTGATCCATCTACTTTTAAGGAAGCTGTGAAGTTCAGGGACTCTTTGTTATAGGCAGAAACCATTAATGATGAAATGAATTCTCTCCTAGAAAATTAAACATGAAATCTAGTCGATTTGTTTAAAGGGGCTAAGACTGTAGGGTGCAAATGGATTTTGAAGAACAAACTTGATCTAGATGGGTCAATAGCCAAGTATAAAGCACGTCTCGTACCTAAAAGCTACACTCAAGTGAGTGGGGTGGACTACTTTGATGTGTATTCACCTGTATGTCATTTGACGACAATAAGAATTCTTCTTGCGTTAGCATCTATTGAAGGTTTTGTCGTCCATCAAATGGATGTGATAACATTTTTTCTTAATGGAGAGCTGACTGAGGAAATTTATATGAACCAACCTAAAGTGTTTGTCATGAAGGGTTTCGAAAAGAAGGTTTGTAAATTGAACAAATCTTTATATGGTCTTAAACAAGCACCTAAGATGTGGCATCAAAAGTTTGACAAAAAGGTAAAATCTCTTGATTTTCAGTACAGTAATTCGGATAAGTGTCTTTATTATCGTCTTGTGTCAAACAAAGTCATAATTATTTGCTTGTATGTAGACGACATGCTAATTCCACTACAAAAAAATTGTCATTTACCTACGGAAAAATTTAGCTACTAAAAAATCCGTCGCAGAAATAAGATTATTAGCGACGGATCCGTCGTTAAATATGGAATGGTAAAAATAGCGAAAAAAAAGTCAAACCTGTCACTAAATTTACATGATATATTAGCGATGGATTCCGTCGCAAATTTGGTCAAAGACATGATTTGCATACATATTAGCGACGGAATTCGTCGCTAAATCTTATGTCTTTGACCTAATTTGCAACGAAATCCGTCGTTAAAAAACATATGCATTCATACTTAGTGAAATTTTTAATCAGTTGGACACATATTGGCGACGAATCCGTCGCAAAATTGACAGGAAATTTGAAAAAAAATAAGATGAAGTTTAGCGACGGATTCCGTCGCTAAGTCTTATGTCTTTGACCTAATTTGCGACGGAATCCGTCGCAAAAAACA
>JAOVYX010002512.1:0-11723 GCA_035668315.1 Drosera spatulata
AAAAATAGCAAATGACGTCCAAAAATTCCCAAAACTTATACATAGCATTTAAACACATAAATCTAGCTAATCATGGTTAAAGTTTGCCGTTAAAACTCTCGAAGCACATGAAACGGCGATGAAACGTGAAACGCAACTTTTCGAGTTCGTGGATTTCCATTCTATTGATTCTTCTTCATTTTTGCTTCAAATTCCATGCCAATCAGCCATAAAACATCAACGCACAGCAGTACCAACGTTCCAAGACAAAACGACACTAAAAATATAATTTAGACAATGAAAAAGGGATAAAACAACGTTTAAAATAAAGAAACGATGTGTTATTTCATACACATCAGTGAAAACGTTTTACATTCTCTTTACGGCTGTGTCAAAATTTATTGCCCTTTTTCATTCATGATTTTTGTGTGGCTGAGATTCCTTCATTGGAAGTGAAGAGTTTTTCCCTCCTTCCATATATATACAGAGTAGTTAGGTTTAGAAAAACTCCTTCGAATCCTTTATAATCTTATAGCGAACCTCTCCCAAAAACCATAGTTTCCCAAAACCAAATTACTTCGCCAATGGCACCATACATCAGTATTCAGACCGGATTGACGGTCAATTTCAGTGCTCTCAATGGTATGAGCAGTGAATTTGACAGAGTTCTTGAGATGATAAAGAATTTTGGACTCCAATTACTACTCAGTGCGGTCAGCAGAATCTCATACTCCAGGGAAAACGAATTTCTAGATAATGGAGTTGTTCGAAAATATCATGATGAATTCGTTACGAGTGTTGAAGGGCAATAGATGACAGTCGATGCCGACTCTATCAGATCAACCTTTCATCTTCCATAGGGTGGTCATACAGGTATCTCTGACCACACTCTCATAACTGGGTGGCAAAGAATGATGGGTAATATTCCCTTAAAGTCAGAAGCGGTTTTTCGTAAAAGATCTGCCAACTCACTATGGTCAACTGGCTGTCATAGTGAAGAAATGTTTTTTGTGTCAAGGAATTGCTATTGATCAGATAGCTCGAGACATCTTAGAATTGTTGCTGCAATCATCACAGGAGCAAAGATAGACTGGGCATTCATAATGCTAAATCTATGGAAGGAAAATATTGAGGAGGCGAAGTCCAATCGAAAAAGGAAAATTTATCTGAGGATGATAAGTTTCTACCTCAATAAGCTGGGGAAATTACCAAAGGAAGATGGAGCTCCTTTTCCCTCTAGCAAGTACATATCCATCAGGCGGAAGGAATCTGATGGAATAGAAGGGACGTCTGAAGTTGGGTCGTCTGATGGCCAGACCTTGAAGTGGAAGAAGAGCTCTGATGCTGGGGCATCTCAAAAGAAATAAAAGAGATCTGCTCAACCACTATAGACAGTAACAGCAGAAGAGCTAGTGGACTCCGATTATGAGCCACTTGTCAGAAGGAAGAGGAGATAGACATCTGTTCACAGGAAACAGACAACGGAACAGACATCTTCCTTACAACCCCCACAACAACAGACGAATCTGCAGTCTAGCAAGAAAAGCAAAGGAAAAAGGGTGTTAAACCCTGATAATGCGATGACCAGTGAACAACTCAATGCAGCACTGGTTGCAGGAGTATTCAAAGACTCTGTGGTAAAAGGTGCCAAATGGGGAACGAGGCTAATTATAGTGATGTCAGATGAGAATGGAAACATCCTTGCCTCAAGAGAGTACAAAGAAAGAGGTTAGTTGAACAACGTAAACAAAGTTCCTGAAGAAGCGTGGATTTTATTTGAAGAGTATTGCAGAAAGCTGATGGCGGAGTTAGGGTGAAACGACGAAGGATATGTTCTACTCAGCCATCAAAAGGACTCCAAGGAATGAAGGAGAAGATGATGACGACAATGATCACCAGTCTACGGGAGGTGATGGCATGGATTGACAAATTCAGGGGGTGAGAAGTCATTTGAAGAGACTTCTACTATTCCTCAAGGATCTCCATTTGGGAGCAGGAGAGAAGACCAGCAACAACAGGCAGCTGCAGATGAGCAAATAGATATTGAAGGTCATCATGCCCCTGATCCAGACGAGGCCGACATTCGAATTCCTCCTACCATTCCTGACAGAGCCCAAGAAGTCAACCCATAGAAGATTTTGATGTCACTTCACCGAATCTTCCTACTGATGTTCAACAGCATACTATTGTTATAGCAGACAACTTGTCTACCCCAATAGACAGAATTTTTAAGACAATCGAAAGCAGACTTCAAGCTCATAAAGACAGAATCAAGATGATGCTTGAAGAGTCTGAAGTGCGAATGGCTCAGTAGATCGCTACAACTGTAGAAAAGATGTCAGATTGTGATTTCAAACTCAGACAGACTTTCAATGATCTTAATAAACAGATCATAGATAAAGTGGTCAGCACTAATGATCACTCGGAAGAGCTGAAACAACGTCAGAAAGCGCTGCTGAAGACGTTCGAGCATGATGCAGCTATCGGGTCAGAGAGAGGAAAAGCTCTGCAGAAGGTCATTGATGAAATGAAGTCTGACAATGTCTTCATCAAATCGAATATGGAAGTCATCAGTGATAATGTGAAAGAATTAAAGGCTTTTCTGGGGATTCTTAATTCTGAAACTGACAACATCAACAATAATCTGCTCAACATTGATCAGACGACTACAAACACAAGCATAGAAATGATACATATACTCCAGATGCTAAAAGAACAGTTACCTAGTTCCATTTCCATATCCAAACCATAGGATCCAACCCTATTGATTTTTGTCAAAAAAGGGGGAGAAAGGAGTAAAAATGAGAAGGGTTCTGGACTAGGATAGGGATGTTATCTGTTGTTGATGTCTGATTTGATGTCTGATATCTATGCCTTCATGAAAAGTTATATATGATATCTTCTTAACTGATGTAATGTCTATGATTGTGCCAATTATAAGGTGTTCTAACTAATATGACTTAGAACCTATGCTTATCCATAAAAAGTTTTTGACAACATCAAATAGGGCGAGATTGAAAAGGTGAATTAGACTTTGTGCCTAAGTGTAGAGGTAAATCAATCTTTATGCTTTGATTACTTCGTCTGTCACTATTTATGATTTGTTGTGTTAAAATACTTGTTTATGTTCAATGCATATTATCTTGTATTACACTCTATATCTTTAAGTATTAGACATCTGATAGTCCTAGGAAGTCTTTGATAGAGTCAGGGATCTGAAATAGAAAGGACTTCGTTGGAAGTACCGAGTAAATCAGACTGGCTGAGAAGACTTCAGGATATCAGAGTTTCATTACTCAGGGAACAGAGTTCAGAGGAAGATTGGAATGTTTACCATATGTTTGTATTCTGGGAAGACTGTTCTGATTACAATGTTTCAGAGTTCTATGATATATGCTTAGCAAAGTTCTAAAGAGATCAGAGCACTATGATTTGTGATAATAAACTTCTGGGTTGAAGAGATTCAACAGACTACAGTGTTGGACCAAAGGAGTTCAAACAGACTTCTATGATTGGAACAGAGAAAGGCTAACAGACTTCGACACTCCAAAGGATTTGACTTATGGAACATTATTGTTGTTTTGGAAAACAATAATGAGCAAGTCTGTTAATCGGTCAAGCTCATGTTTAGCAGAGTTGAAAAGGATGGCATTTCATGTACGTCGTGAGATAAATCATCATCGCGACTAAACAAAATTTTCACACATTGCATAGCTTATAAAAATTCCTGTGTAGATTCCTTCACTTCGACAAAAATTTGTAACATATTTTCTATTTTCTTAGTGTTTTTTTTCTGTTTTCTTTTTTTTTTTTACTCAATAAAACACGACGAAACAACAAGATATGACAACATGACACAACTAAAACAACTAAATAACATTACTGACTCAACAAATAAAGACTAACATAACAATATTATACAGACCATAGTTTAGAGCATATGAATACTACATAATCTCAGTTTTTAATTCTCCTCCGCCCAACCAGAATTATACATTGTCCTCAATGTTAAGATAGAAAAATGAAAACATAGGACAATACTCTCAAAACTTAGTCACTGCTGGGGTGGATAAGGTGGTGTATGGTGACTCTATTGCTCGTACCAATGCTCACGACGGCGCTGCCTACGCACTAGTCCCATAATCATATCCTCCATCCTATTGCTGAATGCTATTCAAACGGTTGCTATGCGCTTTACCGTATAGCTGCAAACTCTCAATCTAGTTCTACTGATCATACATAGAGACCTTTGGCACGTGGCGACGCTGGCGCCTCAAAGGAGGCTTTGGTACCTCATCCTGTTGCTATTTATCATCAACATCGTCTACCACCTTAGCCATAGCATGATCTCCAAGCTCTGCATCAGCACCATGCTCCATAACATCGTCTGCTTCAATCTGATCTCCATCTTGCTCCTCCTTTGTATCCTTCACTGTGACTGGAATAAAATCAGAAGACTGCCCTTGAACAACTGGGGCCTTGGCTGGTCCTAGCCTAAGTGGTGGAAACATCATGTTATGGCTCGGAGTGATGTGAGTCAAAACAACCGAAAGACGTACCTGGACTCTGTCATTCCCATTGAACTTCAGAACATATGCCTTTGGTCGATCATCATAGCCAAACCTCTCAATCGAGGTGAAGTAAGCTAGGTTAAGGGAAGGGGCAATTACGTGCATTGGGTTGAGTGTAGACAGATTCATACCAATTGTCTCTGCTATCTTGGTGATCACACACCAAAATCTATGGGTCCAGTCCCACCTTTATGAAAGCTCTAATGTCACACCATATGCGAAGCTATATCAATCTTGTCCTTCTTCTTGTACATGGCCCAATGGAAGTGGCATTCCCCCTTGCAGCCCGGCTTCTCATATCGACCAAAAATAGTAAATGCCAAAAATCAGTGCACATACCAAAATACGGGTTGTGCATCATAGAAACCTTAGCCGTCCTGAACACGTCCTTATGCAAACCTGTCACATTAAGCCAGAACTATCCGACATCCTTATGAAACTCCTTTGGGTATCTCTGATGTTCGCCGGTGTTGAACGCGATTATCGCGTTCACCCAAGGAATCAGCTTCTCATAATCCACTCTATTTAAACGGAAGTGGATCTTCTTCACAACATCAGTCGACTTGTTGCCAGCTCTAACAAGCTCTAATGTTCTCACAAACTCGTAGACGACACGCTCATAGACCCTCTGATGAGCATAAAAACACTCATGTTTTATTTACGTTGAACCTTTCATTTATTGCATTTGAGTCTTTTATTTTGTAATCTTAGTTTAGTAATGGTATTGAAGCTTAGATACTGTTGTTTTCATGTTTTCAATGTAGATTTGATCTAGAGAAGTGATTCTTCGTGGTTCGTGTAAATGGATGGAAAATGCTTGAAGATGATCGTGATGAAGTGTGACGATTTGATGATCCTTGATGATGATTCCGATAATTTCTAGAGATGCTCACATGCATTAGATGATGACATTGATGTTCGGAGAAATTCGGAGCTATTTTGGAGCTAAACCTACGCATTTTAGGCTACTTTGAGCATGGATTAACCATAAACGTTACACGATGCATAGATGATGATTCGAGGTCATTTTGAAGGTGAAAATGATGTCATTTCAAGTGTTTTATGATGATATAAGGACTACATAAGGTATACCATTGATCAAGATGAAGTTCGGAGCGAAAAAAATGTTTTTTTCGGTTGTCTTGGGGTCCGTTACGACCGTGATCACACCAATCACCACCGTAACACTGTCTAAATTTATGCCAGAGTTCCAGATTTTGAAGACCACGATGGTCGCGATCGTGACGACGTATATTTTCAAATGTCAAAGATTTCACAAATAAAGATGGATTCAGGAGGTATTTGATCTCTCTTGGGAATGTTACCAGACCTTTAACATTCCGGACATGATTTAACAAATTCATTTGAATCATTGTTTAGAGAGGGCTAATAAAAACTGCTTTCCAACATCTTTTTGCGGTTTTTTTTATAGCCAAAGTGACCATCTCTTTCAAAGTAATGGCAAAATTTAAGAATCGATTGTGTATCATGATTTGGGACACATTTTATCAGAATTTCATCATAGTAGAATTTAAACAGGTATGGATCGTCCCAGAAAATACTTTGCGTCATTCTTGATTCTAACCTTTTGAGCTCGCGAAAATTCACTAGGTAGCTATTTAGTGACTAAATAATTCACGATGTCAACATATCATAGAATTTCACACTGGATTGATAGCAAATACTCATCTAGAAACAAGTCTGAGAGAGGTACTACTTCCCGATCTCTGGGTATTCATATTAAATAATCTTTGATATAATTTTCTGCTCCTTTCTTGTCTCCAATTTCAATATCGAAATCTTGGAGCAGGAGTACCCATCTTAATAGTCTAGGTTTAGACTCTTTCTTTTTCAAAAGGTACTTTAACGCCGCATGGTCTAAGATAATAATGGCCTTTGTGCCGAGGAGACATAGACAAAATTTTTCCAAGGTGTAGACTATGGCATTCAACTCCTTCTTCATTGTTTCATAGTTGCAATGTGCATCGTCAAACATATGAGAGGCATAGTAAATCACATGAGGAATATGGCCTATTTGTTGTCCTAGAACTACCCCTGTAGCTTTATCGCTTACATCACACATGATTTCGAAGGGCAAGCTCCAACTAGGAGGTTGGAGAATGTGAGATGTTACTAGCTTTGCTTTCAAAGCATCAAAGGCAACCTTACAATCATCATCAAAATGAAAAACAACGTCTTTTGTAAGATTTTGCACATTGGTTGTGCTACCTTTGAGAAGTCTTGCATATCATTCTCATCAGTCTCCCTGTGCTACACACCATGAGGAGTTCACTGCGCCTCCTGTGGATTGGAGCACTGCATATCATTCTCTACAGCGAGAGGTGACTGGTTTATGAGCTGATGTGACATCCATGCAGACTCAGTTGACTTCGATGCAGCAGAGTCAAGAGGACTACCAGCGCCGTATTTTCGAGTACTTAGATAGCAGATTTCCACCACCGCCTCCTCCTATGTGATTTTTCTTAGCTAGTCAGTCTAGACTCATAAGTTTGTACTTTTGTCGAGACTGGACTTTGTCTTAGCTTAGGGGAGGTTGGTCATTCTTAAACATTCCATTTATGTTTTTATTTTGAGTCAGTTGTGCTTTTTTCTTTTTAGAGATGTATGAATCTTTCAATTTTATGCATTCTCATTTTATTTTTATTCACTCTTCTAAATTTTCTTAATGCTTGTACCATATGTTTAATGAATATAAGTGCTGAACTTAGTTCCATATGATCATCACCTTTCATTCCTTCATTACTTAATTATGCTTCTACGTATGTTTTCTATTGTCTTCTCTCTTTCATATATATATTATGTGTGTGAGAGAGTGAGAAGGATTAATTTTTACTATCAAGTCATGTTTTGTCAGATGTCGAACACTAACGTACCAAGTGAAAGAGAAATCAGCGTAATAAGTGTAGATAGATGGATCGAGGATATAGATGAGGAGTTTGTTGACACGAACAACCCCACGGTGGCTCCTACACCTTGCAATTTCAACATCTTGAGGCGTCACATAAGTGATTTTCAAGAAAATCAAAGGCTGATGATGGAGATGTTCCAAGAGATGAAGCTAGCGCAGGAGTCCATAGCAGGTAAAGTCAACTATATTTGTACGATCCTTGAGTTTCAAAGCGGGATGGATGCCATGATTCGAGATATATGGAACCGGTTCAGAAATTTTGGATGTTTATCGGGTGAACCTTAACTAACCGGTATTCTTTTGTCCTCTGCGCTTTACTTTTATTTTTACATTAAGGGCAATGTAATACTTTAGCTTAGGGAGATTTTTAGGATTGATGAGTTTTTATTTATTTATTTAGAGTCTTTATTAGTCATATAAAAAAACAAAAAAAAATTTGATTGAAAAAAAACATTGCAAGCTTTTGAAAAATTCTTTAAAAAAAGCTTGTTTTTAAATCTATGGTTTGAGTAAAGTAAAATGATAATTTATGTCTTGATAAGTTATGCACTAATACATTGTAGTCTGGATATCATTTCTAAGGGAGTCCTGAATCTTTACTAACATCATTCTAGTACATTCTTATGAGATGACATTTTTCATGTGTAGATAGCGCCAAGTGGTGACTTGAACCGTAGCTAGACGCTTAAAAAAAACCTTCATGTTTTTCTTTTATGCTATCTTTTCACTTATCCACCATTTATAGGGGGGCATGAAATGGTTTTTGAAAAAAGGATTTTTAAATTTATGTTTATTAAACACCCGTTTTTCCATGGTAACCCTCATGCTGTTTTTGGTAACTGGAGAATGCTCTAAACCTACTCAGAATGAGAGAAAAAGAAAAAAAAAAAGAAAAAAAAACAAAGAAAAAAAAGTGCAAAGCAATATTTAAAGGTGCTTCGTCCCTTACCTCGATAATCAAAATTACCATCTATGGATATAGGGAGACGTAGTATTTGATAATATGAGCTTGGAAGAAAAAAAAAGATACATATCCAGTAGAAAATTTAGATCTTTTTTGAGACCTTGGTGGTTTTCGAAATGATCCTATATAGGAAGCAACGGGTTGGAATAAATGAATTTTGAAATTGAGTTTTCGAAATGTTTTGTCTTGCTACATCTCTTGGGAATCTGCTAGGTGTGAAAGACCATGAGAGGGAATGATTTGAGGGGTAGCTAGATGTGGTATGAATAGAGATAAAGGGTGACTTTGTAATGAATATTCTTCGACATGTTTTTTGTGTTGTTAATTTTAACAATCTGATTACTTTGATGCTCGAGCTATAAAACTTTTGAGTCTTGTTAGTTTTTCTTAATTTCAGGTTTCTCTCATTGTTTTGAGTCTAGACTTTACTTAGGAACAAGCAAAGGTTTAGGTTAGGGGAATTTGATGTATATGAAAACACACATCATTTTTTTACTCTAAATGTTTGTTTTATGCCTCATGTATCTTCTATTTTATGTTTTTAACAACTTTTTGTCTTGGAATGTTGATATCGTTGCGTTTTTATGTTTTTGATAGATGGATGCAAAATTTGGAACAAAATGAAGAAAGATGAAGAAGATAGACAAGTCATGAGCTTAAAGGCTAAAATTCACAAGTTTATCGTGTTTCGGGAGCTAATGCGGCAAAGTTTCACGTCGATATGTTAGCTTAGCATGTTTAGAAGTGTTGTATAAGTTTCTAGGATTTTTAGACGTCGTTTAGTATTTTTTTTTTTAAATAGTTTTAGGGAGACAACACCATGTCGCGGGCGCGACGAATTTTTCCAGGTAATTTCCGGATTTTTCACCAGTCGCTGGCGTGACACATAATTGGTCGCGGCCGTGAGTATCTCCCAGATGCAGAACATTATTTTTTAGCCGTCCGATTAATCTGGTCTCGACCTATGCCAATAAATACACGTTGTTAGGGTTCTTCTAATCATCATTGAGCACCAGAGGCGGCAGAGACGATTAGAGGAGGAGACATGAAGAGGAGAGACTTTGGAGGGTTTTGACCAAACTTTTCAAGGGGAATTGATCCACGATTCATTTCTATTGCTTTGGATTCAGTTTAGAACGTGACTAGCACTGTAAAACATTTATTCTTAGTACTTTATTCTCTGCAGAATGTTTGTCTTTGATGCTATAACTCATTCCATGCTTACTTTGATTGATATGCGTGAGTAGATCATTAGTAGGGATGCGTTGATGAACTTAGATATCCTTAGATCATGAGATGAAGCTTATTTGACTAAAACCAGAGATGTTAATGATGAATATGTTGCATGAAACCTACTAGAACTATTGCATAACATATGTTTATTAGATTGATCACCTAATATACGTAGGTTAAAGCTATAAATGGCGCCAAGTGATTTATTCAGTAGCGAATTGATATAATATAATTTAAACTAATTGTCATATATAATCAATGGTTTTATATGCATGTGACATGACTAGTTTAAGCTAATTGCTATTCATGTTATGAATGATTTTTTCATGTTTTGAATCAACTCTTTTGATGAAACCATGTTTGAGCTAATTGAAATGGTTGTAATTTATTGAGTTAGTTTGACTATCCAAGTTATTTAGAAGTTAGAAGTTAAGAAACGTAGTGAGTTAAGCCAAAACTCATTACAGTCATTCTGTATTAATCATTACATCTAATATTCATAAACATCTGTGATTGATCTAGGTGACTCAAAAGGAATTCAGCCATCATCCCTACATTACTCCTAACTTAAGGAAACTCATATATATCTCAGCTCTTTCTTAGCTTCTGTTCGATCTAGTTAGTTTAGTTTTAAGTTATCTTTTTAAATAGTTGAAACGTCCCCCAAAATTCTACCTTTATTCTTACCCCTCCCCAAGGATAGAAATTACTCCAAGTTAAGTTTAGGTCGACATTCTCTGTTCCCTGTGGGATCGACCCCTACTTCGATATCTACATTAGTATTTATAGCGGGGTAAGAACAAATTGGCACGTTTTACGACGAACTTGAAAATCGCCATAATTACACCCTTGCCTGATATTGCATCATGCCTCTTGTTGAGTCATAGTGGAGCGTCTCCTACCACTTGAAAGGGGATGCAAGGTCATACCGGGGTTTTGGGGTATGAGGATACTTGATCAGTTGCTTGTCGTGGTTCGGAGGTTCAAACCGGTTCTAAAACTCTTAACGACAAGGTAGAGATTCATAAAGTTTTCCATTAAGAGCCAGTGAGGACATGCAAATTGGCACGACTCGTGACTGACAATAATTGGTATTCACTAAGCATGGGGTCTGGAACCCGAGCAAGTAGGCATGCCCGTGCAACCTGGAGGCCTGGTGACTTGAAGTACGGCCTGTCACGGCCCGTGACAGGCACGGCCCGTGCGGGCCGTGTGAGCTGCTCTATGTTTTATTTTCTCTGTTGTAATTGAGGGCCTATATATACTACTTTGTATTAGGTTTCTCATGTACGATAAAGAGAGATCAGATCAAAGGTATTCCTCTAGGGTTTGACGAGCGAAACACAAGAGAGATCGAATGGGTTCGGGTAGAGACGATCATTGTAATCCGGTTGTTGATCAGTGATTATTTTTCTGTGGGTTTTTTTCTTCCCTTTGAGAGTTTTTTCCACGTAAATTCCTTGTATCGTTTGCATTCATTCTTGTTTGATTGCTCTTCGTGATTGATTGTCCGAGTTCGTGATCTTCTTCGAAAGCGCATAATTCCTAACATCAACTGATAATTCGGAGTGGCGTGCGAGCTAGTCACAACCACAACATAAACCAATTGCTTTGTTGTAATCCCATTATTCTTCTCCATTCCATTGTCCTCCACCGACGGCCGTCATTCACACCACCATCATTCTACACAAACCCATCTTCATTGTCGGTGGCCATTCAAGGAGCTTCCATGGTTCAAGACGGCTCCCCTACCTTATGTGGTGAATTGGATTTCAGTGTTATAAGGTTCCAATTGATTTATTTCCTCAAGCTCCTCTGCTGACATCTAAGTTGTGGGAGAGGTTGGCTATATGTTTTTAATGCCCATTTGAAATTTGGGTTGTAAGTTCTAATTATAAAATTAAATGAGCATATTTTGATGGTACAAATTACTACGGGAGCTTTGCTCAAGCATTTGCTTAATATATGCCGGGAAGTAATTTAAGATTATTAAGTCCAATTAAAAAGCTTTCTGGTCCACAATTACCAGCTCAGGTTGATCTTAATT
>JAOVYX010002513.1:0-11723 GCA_035668315.1 Drosera spatulata
AAAGTTTCGTGGGACGAAACGAGGGATGTTCGACCACCTTACCTAACTCCCCATTTTCTTCCACTACAAAAAAGGGATTTTTACGACGAAAAAAAACTACGACGGATCAATTCCGTCGCTTAATGATCCCTCTTGCGACGGATCCATTGCAAAAAAAATATGGGAAAAAAATTAAAAGAAACAAAATTACGACGGAAAGTCTATACCCGTCGGAAAACTAAAACAAACTTACGACGGAATCCGTCGTAAAAATGCATAAGATAAAATTATGAAAAAAAAAATTAACAGTGAATTAAGTTTTTGCGACGGATTCCGTCGCAAAATCAAGCTGTATGCAAACTTTTTTCCCCAATTTTTTCCTAAATGTTGGGAAGACAGTGTTTTGCGATGGAATCCGACCCAAAATTTTTACCCAAAAATTGGTTTCAAACGGATTCCGTCGTAAAAGTATTCTCTAACAATTAACCAAACCCTAAACCCTAACCCTTAACCTAACCGTATGCCCGAATTTTAAAACGTTACATTCATCATCCAAATATCAATATCGAATAAACGAGATATAAAACATCTATATCATTGTTCACAAGATAACAAATGATCGAATCTCTAATTATGCTACCATTGATGTTTTATATACCTTCGATACATTTACAATTTAGGTATGATAAATTAATTCATAATATATAGCATAAAATTTTATTAATGAAATTTAAATTTTATTACACACTTAGACGTATTTTTCCCGAACAAACTTACAGATAAAATTTTTCTAAGTGTACTGCGACGAAATCCATCACAACAGCGTATCTGCAACGGATCCGTCGCAAAACACTTTCTTCCCAACACTTAGAAAAAAATTGGGGAAAAAGGTTTGCATACAGCTTGATTTTGCGACGGATTCCGTCGCAACAACTTAATTCACTGTTATTATTTTTTTGGACATTTTATCCTATTCATTTTTGCGACGGAATTCGTCGTAAGTTTGTTTTAGATAAAATTTTACTAAGTGTATTGCGACGGATTCCGTCGCAAAACACTGTCTTCCCAACACTTAGGAAGAATTTGGGAAAAAAAGTTTGGCTGTTGCAGCAAGTCTACTCTTTATTTTTAAAAAAAAAAAATTCATATTCTGCGATAGATTCCGTCGCAAAAATTAATTAATGTAAAATATTTATATTTACATTTACGACGGATTCCATCAAAAAACTAAATTAAATTTATTTTATTTTGCGACGGAATCCGTCGTAATAAAAGATTTATTTTTTAAAAAAAACATTCACATTCTGCGACGGATTCCGTCGCAAAAATTAATTAATGTAAAATTTTATATTTATATTTGCGACGGATTCCATCGGAAAACTAAATTTATTTTATTTTATTTTGCAACGGAAAACTAAATAATTATTTTATTATTTTATCATATTAAGAATCTAATTTAATGATAATATATTTATTTTTTCGACGGATTTCATCGCAAAATAAAAAAACTTTAAAAATTATATTTTGCGACGGAGAAAGTCAATCCGTCGCAATATATCTTTGTTTGCGACGGATCCGTCGCAAATTATCGTTTTTGCGACCCCATTGATTACGACGGAATGTGCCATCGCAAATTCCGTCGCAAAAGTCTTCCTGCGAGGGTATGTTCCCTTTTGCGACGGAATTCATCCGTCGCAAACTGATCCTGTTTTTTATAGTGTTCCCACTTCCTCCACCACTCCCGCACTTTTCTCCCATCACTCCACCACCTCAACCACCAACACCAACATATTCATTATCTCCAGCAGCTGCTGTAGCCACCATCTCGAGCCAACGCCGCCATCATCTCATCACCACGATCATCATCATCAACAAACATCAAGCATCATCATCATATTCATTGTTTCATCATCATTGCCATCATCTCACGATCATCATCGACGCAACAAGACGAAGGGCAGTAGTAGGTCGAGAAAAGGATCAACACCGGCAGCTTGTTTATTGGACGTCAAGGATCCGTTCGTGTGATCGTGTGTATAGATCATCGATAATCGAGATAACCTCACTCGTCCGACACACCTCTTTTATTCGTTCACACATGATCTTTGCTGTCGTGCATGCTTTTGGGACATGTTTTGATGTGTTTGACGTGTGTGGAATGGTTTGGATGCGTTAAAACGCGAATTGAGGGATCCGATGTCGGGTAGAGAGGTTTCCTGTAGGTTTTGGCCGGAGACACGTCGCGACGGATTTCTGCCCAGGAAAAATACATTTTCTTGCCCCGAACCTTAAACCTAAATGCATATTTTAGATATATAACACCTACGCATGAAAATAAATCCTCAAACGTGCATAAACGATCATGTTTGATATGTGATGGGATATTTGGGGTTGAAACGAATTAGAATACACCCTTATAATGTATATACCCTAATGGGAAATAAATGAAAGCGTCCACTAAATGATTAATAAAAAGGAAACGGGGGATATGGAGCATAGTTTCATTATCCATGTGAACTAATGAAAAACAAACAAATAAGAAATATCACCTCCTTGAACTAATAAGAACGGCATTGACAGCCCTTATGGATCCGTTGGATCCCTGGTCGTTTTCCTTGAAGTTATTGAGAAGGTCGAACATGGTGTCCCTTCTTCGATCCATTGCGACCATCTATTTTCCTTGAATAGCCTTGGTGGCTTGGGTTTGAGTCATTGCACTCCTGTGTTATCATCTGAGTCATCGTCAAGGGTGAGAACTAGCTAGGGAGTGATGGGCATCCCCCATCCTCTTTGCATGCATGCATCGGCTTCTACGCCATTGTGGTGGGGCCACGGGTTACACTTTGCAGGGAGGCCCAAATTATCTCAATGTAGGCAAACGATATCTCATTGAATGCGCACAAGCGGTACAAGGCGACGCACATAGTTGGCAGGTACGAAAACAGAATTTATTGGGTAGCCCGGCTGACGATTGACATTTTATCTTATCTCTGTACTCCGAGTCGGTCTAATCCTTTGAATTGCCGCTTCTGAGTCGAGTCATGAACCCTAAATTAATGCAAATGAAAGGAATGACTCTTAAAAGCGATACAAAGTTATATAAAGCAATGAGAAACGATGTTGTGTGATATAACGTCCATATTTTCCTATATATATATATATATATATATATGTTTTAGGGACTTTTGACGATCGTCATAGCCGTTAGCGGAAGTTCCCTGTAATTGGGATTCATACATCAGAGGTTACTGAGCTTCATTAGCTCACGATTATGTTTTTTAATTGTAGGTATTCCCGCAGCAGCTCCTGAAGGCTCTTAGCGTGAGCTTGCATTGCATATAAATGAATCCATGTACTTCGAATATTGTGGCAGATCAGATGACTATATTGTTTAAATGTAATAAACAATCTGCATAGCTTCCGCTTAAGTGTTGTAACTAAACAGGTATTTGGGACTGTAAGCTATGAATTCGGTTAGTGTTTATAGTTCCTTGACTTCTGTACCCCTAAAACCCATTCGCTTTGTTTAGCCTTGTCACGGACCGGGTTCGTGATGACATAACGTCACGTGTCTTCCGGCGTGGAAAGTCGGGGGCGTTACAGCCCAACAGGTTGGTCTTCATCTGGGTTTTTCCTATAAAGGAGTCTGAGTGGATCAATGGTCTGACCAAAAATAAGCATCAGTTTTAAACTGATTTTAATGGATCAATGGATCAATGGTCTGAGTGGATCAATGGATCAATGATTTTAATTCTCGTATCACTCTTTACCTCCTCTGCTTATATTTTCAAACTGTCGCCTCTGATTCTTCTTCTTTTTCTCAGTTTTCTTTCTGAAGTCTTCTTTTTCTTTTTTTCTTGTAAAAATGTCTTCTGAGGGCCCTTCCTATGATCCTCAGGGGATAGTTTTAAGGACTTTTCTCATCTTATGAGTTCTTCTGGAATCCAAATGATGAATTTTCTAATGTGATAGAAGTTGAACCTTTAACTATGTCACATACTTTTCCTCCCTCTGTTATGTCTTGCTTTTCCGATTTGAAAGAGGAAGACCTTTTAACGGTAAAATCCATCTTTGATCTTGTGCAGGGTTATTCCTTGAGATTGTCGGGACTTCATCCTGTTCGCCATATATATTCGTCTTATCAGCTTCCCTTATACACTGGTCTTTTCGAAACGGGTTTTCATTTTCCAATTCATCATTTCCTTTCTTCTATTTTCCAGGAATTAAAAATGACTCCAATCATGTTCGTTCCGAACTCGGTTCACCTTATAATGATAGGCTTTTATCTCTACGCTAAGAAAGTAGATGTGGCGGGTTCAGACGTTACTCCAAATATTTTCTACAAATTCTATAAGATCAACTCTCCAGTTGAGGGTTGGTATTAATTATTTTTCTGCTCACCAAGGGTTAAATGTTATCAAAGACATCCTCGACACTCTGAAGGGATTCAAATCTTCTTTTTTCTTGGTTGTCTCTTCTCTGCCGTGCCAATTCCGACTCGGTGGACCACTGATGTCAATTTAAAACCTGTTAAAAAGTTAATTTGATGCCAAGAGAAGAAATTAGCTTCACAAAGATCAAAATGTATTTTGACTTGAACGGTGCTGTCGAGTTTGACTATTTAGTAACTATGAAAAGCCTTCGCGAACATCAATTTGGTATGTTGTGTTCTGATTTCATTTTCGATCGATATATATCCATCCTGACTTCAACATTTTTTTGGTCATCTTGTGTAGTTGTTCATTCAATGTCGGATTTCAGCATGGCTTCTTGTCTTGACCAACAAGCTCGTCTCGCCAAAAGGAGGGGAAGAGTAGTAGCTGATAACCTTTCTTTAGCAATTTCATTTCCTTTTTCTCCACCTCGAGCAACAAGGGATTCACAGACTGATGAAGTGGAGGTTGATGCTGTCCCTTTACGATCAGTGTCGGCCTCGGCGGCTCCTGTAGAGAGTTTCCCCTTTCATCGGGCTGAGAAGAGAGCATGTGAGTCTTACCCACCTCGTCATGTTTCATCCCCTCGGTCGGCTCCGAGCGTCGATACTATCCCGATCGATATGTCCTCATCATGAGGGGGAAGTTGTGATACATCATGCGGATAGCTCCTCTTACTTTCAACCATCCTAGAAGATCAACAGCCAAGCTTCTTTTAGCTCCGTTCAATCAAGGATGATGCTAGAATCTCTTTTTCCTCCGTCTGACAGGCATAACATAACCTTCTCGGGAGACTTTGACGATGTTGGGGATAAGGGGTGCAAACTGATGCACCAGGTTGGTCTTTGCAGTCTTTCAAACAAATTCATTAACTCCTTTCTCTTAATCTTAATTTTTTGATTTTACTTGATCGTTTTCAGATGATGACTTATCACCTTAACTTGGGAAACCTGGAGTTCTATAAGGAGAAAATTACTGAGTATTCCGACTTGAAGAAACAACTAAAAGCCAATGATATGGCTTTGAAGTCTGCAATCGAGGAGAAAGTTAGATTCCAAGCGGAGTTGGTAGGTTGTTCAGAGGAATTAAACAAGGTAAAGGCCAACTTAAGCTCTCTTAGTCAAGTTAAGGCTAAGCTGGAATTGAACTTTACTGCACTTCAAGCCAATTTTGACGTTCAATTGGCTCTAGCTTTGCAAGAGAGGGTTAACGAGGAAAGATCCAGGGCGATATTTGAGTTCAAGAACTCGATGGAGTTTAAGGCTTCAATTGGCAAGAATTATGACAACGGAAGTGAGAGTGGCTTTTTGGAGTTCGCCCATCGTTTACACAAATATCTGGAGTGCCCTGCCTTTCAACTTCCCATTGTCGAACTCTCATGTTATCCTCCTGATTAGGAAGGTCATCCTCCTCCCGTAGTTGCTGCTATTCAAGATGCAGAGCTTGAAGCCGAACTTGCCCTATAAAAAAACAATACAATTTAGCTACGGAAAATTTTAACGATGGAAAAATCCGTCGCTATATATATATATATTACAACGTATCCGTAGCAAAATTTCCTCCAGAAAAATTTTATGTTTTTTGCGACGGAAAGTCAAATCTTGTCGCAAAAATAGTACATATAGCGACGGAATTCCGTCGTAAAATATGATTCAAAATAATTTCACGACAGAGTCCATCGCAAAACATATTACTTTTAAAATTTTTAAAATTTGATGTCATTAATTTAACGACGGATCCGTCGCTAATCAAGAAACAAATTTACAAATATATAATTTAGCGACGGAAATTATATTTAGCCACAGATCCGTCACAAATGGTTGTAATTTTGCCTTAGAAATTTTTTGCTAAAAAGTGTATGATATAATAGAATTAGCGACGGATCCGTAACTAAACAAGAAAACAAATTTACAAATACATAATTTACCGACGGATCCCTCACAAATGTTAGTAATTTTGCCTTAGAAATTTTTTGCTCAAAAGTTTATGATATAATAGTATTCTGTCGCCAACATATACAAATTGGCAAAGATATTTAGCGACGGATTCCGTCGCTAAGTATTTGACATTTTTCAAAGATATTTAGCGACGGATTCTGTCGCTAACATATTCAAATTGGCAAAGATATTTAGCGACGGAATCCGTCGCTAGGTTTGCAGGTTTGGAAAAAGGAAATTAACGACGGCAAAAGTCAATCCGTCGCTATATAATTTTTTAACGACATATCCGTCGCTAAAATTGGGTTTAGTGACCACGTTAATAGCGACGGAATGGATCCGTCGCTAATCTGTCGCTAAACAATTTTTGCGACGAAACTTTTGCTTTTTACGATGGAAAATTTCCGTCGTAAAATAACCCTTTTTTTGTAGTTTTGCCACGGCTGCTGCAGAAGCAGCTGGGACTTAAAGAGTTGAAGGTGAATCCAGGGAAGCAACTGAGCCAAAAACTATTGAAGTTAATGCAAACGAGGTCTAATGTTGTATCCTCTTTATGCTATTTCTATGGCGACTTTAGCTAAATCCGAACTTTGTAACTTATTTGTCAAACTTTTGACCTTATTGCCTCTTCTTTTATTTTCACATTTTGATTGCGATATTCCTTTGATGACCTTGGAATTCTGATTCCGATCTTCATTGATTTCTAAGGTCTCATTGCTTCTTCTGGAAAGATGATCCTAGGTCTTCTTGAGGTAGAAACTTTTTCCATTCTAGGTTCCTTTGATCCAGACCTTTTTAGTCTTGTTGGCTTGTAACTTGTCAACATTGTTTTGGTTTTTGAACTTTTTCTTTTGACAAAGTTGAGATCTTTATTTCAATCTTGGGTTTGATCTAGTCCCAACTTTAAGTCAGGGATCTTGTCCTGGCTCAGGATTTAGATTGGGGAAGTCCCAACCCGGAGTCGAGTATCTTGTCTCAACTCGAAGTCGGGGATCTTGTCCCGACTTTAAGTCAGGGATCTTGTCTTGACGTAGGATTTGGATTGGGGATCTTGTCCCAATACGGAGTTGAAGATCTTGTCTCAACTCGGAGTCGGGGATCTTGTCTCGACTTTAAGCCAGGGATTTGTCTAGACTAAGGATTTGGATTGGGGATCTTGTCCTAATCCGAAATTAAGGATCTAGTCTCAACTCTGAGTCGGGGATCTTGTCTCGACTTAGGATTAGATTTGGGATCTTATCCCAATCCGAAGTTGAGGATCTTGTCTCAACTCTGAGTCAGGGATCTTGTCCTGACTCAAGGTTTGAGTTAGGGATCTTGTCCCAACTAGGAGTCAAGGATCTTGTCCCGACTCGAGGTTTGAGTCAGAGATCTCGTCCCGACTTAGGAGTTGACCATCCTACTCGAATTCATGAACCTTTTTTTAGTAAAAACTCATCAACACTCACGGAAGAAAAAAAGTATTTATTGGAAAAACTGTAAAGAAAGAAAGGAAAGGTTACATGAAAGAAAAAGTTCAAGGATAATAAAACTTTAAATCGTCTGCATTAAATATTCTTCCAAGTTATCCTCCATTTTGTCGAGTTAACTTATACGCTCCTTGGTTGAGAACCGAGGAAATCCTGAAGGGTCCCTCCCACTTATCAGCTAGTTTGCCCCTAAACATTCGTATTCCAAATTCGGCTTTCCCAAGAATCAAATCTTCTAGTTGGAAGCTTCTAGGTTTTACCTTCACATTAAAGTATCCAGCAACTTTTTGTTGGAAAGTTTTCTGTCGAATCGAAGTCATTTCTCTATGTTCTTTACGTAGATCTAGTTTTTCTCGTATCCGAGCTTGATTTTGCCTGGGAGAGTAACTTTGAACTCGTGCTGACGGTTCTAGGACTTCAACTGGGACCACTGCTTCAACATTAAGGGTTAGGTTGAAAGGACCTTCTCCTATAGACCTTTTTGGGATGGTTCGATACGCCCATAAGACCATAAGGAGTTCTTCTACACGTAACCCTTTGGCATCATTGAGTCTTCTGATCCGGAAATTTTTAATTTCTTTGTTGATGGCCTTAATCTGTCCATTTGTTTTAGGATATTTCACCGAGGTAAATCTTTTCTCAATCTTCAGCAATCTCAAGAGTACTCCTAGGTTCAATACGATGATCGATCTCTTTGATCAGTCTCAAACATCGTGGAGAAGGATGAGGGGTTGTGCATATATTGGATATCACTCCGATGGTCATAACCCCTTCATCTCTCTCTGTGATGCTTTGAATTATTGCTAGTCTGGCTATTTTTTAGACACATTGAACACATGTATGAAAATTATCACGTCTGTCACGTGTCAGATTACAATGACTAATGATTATTAAAAAGTACAATAACTACTACGGTTAAAAAAAAATACGGATGAGATTAATTATTTGACATATGTAGTGAATTTGTTTTGTCTCTTTAACTTTCTTCTTATCTCCATTGTCAATCCATAAAATAGATTGGATGGATTTATAGATCATATAATAAGGAATGTGAAACGGGGTGTTCACTTTGCTGTTTCATATTTTCATTCAAATAGATATGTAGATTTGCTCCATCAATAAATCTCGATGTTTTGTGTCCTATCCATCAACAAATAGATCAAGATTTGTTTTTTTGGAGTAAATTTGTACGTTAATTTTGTTTATAGATTACAATAAAACACCGATACAAAAAAATCAACATCTAGCGACGAAGCTTAATGGCGATAGACTAACTCCGTCGCTAATATTTAAAATTAGCGACGAAGTACGTTGCTAACTATATTAACAAAAAAAAAAAAACACAGTTAGCGACGAAAAAGTCAACGTCCGTCGCTGATTTATAAAACAAAAATAATTTAAATCGAAGCACTAAATGAATAAAATTTAAATAAAATTTTTACGTTAATTATAGCGACGGATCTGTCGCTAGAATGATGTTGAGTAAGGGTGGAAAAAATTCCATATGTATATAATTCTATTTTAGCGACGGACGCCGTCGCAATAATATTATTCTTAATTCTAAGAGACGGATTCCGTCGTAATTTTAATATTTGTTAAATGAAAATACATTTTTTAAGGTTTAAACACGCATGTTTATCGTATAGAATTATGAATATAACATTCTTACATAAAAAATATATAAATTGATATAGAATATATATATTACAAAAGTTATAGTTGATCATATTATATATGATGTTGGAATATTAATATACTGGACAAATTTTTATACGGAAATCAAATTATATATTGAAGAGATAAATTCAATTTTATGATGTACCCAAAACCACATTTGAAATAGCGTTTAAGGGGAAAAACGTGTTTAGGATTCGGTTTTAGGGTTTGTAGGGTTATGGTTGCGACGGATTCCGTCGCCAAAATCATTTTTTGGAACTTTTAGAGACAGAATCCGTCGCTAATATATGTTCGTTTCTCACACACTTGGCAAAATTTTGTGTCATTTAACATATAGCGACGGATTCCGTCGCTAACATTATAATTTTACAATTGTTAGAGACGGATTCCGTAGCAAAACTAATATTTGTTAATTTAAAATACGTTTTTTAAGGTTTATACAAACATGTTTATTATATAAAATTATGAATATAACATTCTTACCTCGAAACACATAAATTGGTTTAGAAAAGAAAACACTTACATATTTTACAAGAATTATAAGTTGATAATGTTATATATGATGTTGCAATATTAATATAATGTAAAAAATTTTAAACGGAAATTAAATTATATATTGAAGAGATTAATGCAATTTTTTGATGAAATTTGTACCCAAAATCACATTTGATGTTAGTGTTAGATGCGGATTCCCTAGGTAAGCTTTTTTTTATGTTAGTGTAAGGGTTAGTTTTAGGGTTTGCTGCCTGGTTAGCGACTGATCCATCGCTATATTAGGGTTTCGGTATATGTTAGCGACGGATCCATCGTTATATGTGTTCCATTTCACTTTTTGTGTGATATGTTATCCGCGACGGAGTCCGTCGCAATATTTGTTCATTCCACAATTAGAAAAAAAAAATTGATATCAATGATTACTATTAACGGCGGATCCGTCGCTATGTTAGGATTTCGGTTTATTTTAGCGACGGATCCGTCACTATATGCGTTCCATTCACTTTGATAGATTTAGCGATGACAGCCGTCGCTATATTTGTTCATTCCACACTTAGAAAAAATATTGATATCAATAATTATTATTAGCCACGGCATCCGTTGCTAATGTTTTATTGTTCTGCACAAAATCAGAATGGTTCTCATCAGATCTGCATTTTCACTCAAACACATTTCAATTGTGCTCCGACGCTCCCCTCCCCATTCACGACCAAAGACGATCGGATCTCCGACAGACGCTTGATTCGAGGACCAGATCTCCAGTTTTTTGGGTTGATTGCAAGCTCGTCTCCGGTATGTTCTCTTTTTTGGCTAATTAAGCAGACTTTCCCTGTTTTTTGATGATACATGAATTGAAGCCGTTGTGATTTCTCCGTTTTGATAGCAACCATTGCTATCTCCGTGGTGAATCGAAGCAGCTCTGATTGCAAGCTCCGAATTCTCCCGCTTCGTGGATTTGAGCACGGTTGAGCACGGTTTGAGCAAGATCCGGGAGCAAGTTGTGGTTTTGAGCAAGGTTGGTTGGGCATCAGCAATATTCAGCAAGGTTGGTTGAGCAAGTATGGTTTTCAGCACGGTGTTACTTGGTTCTGTGATTTGGTGTTGTGATTTGGTTCTGTGATTTGGTGTTGCTTGATTATGAGTTTTGGTTCTGTGGTCGAGATCTGGTTGTGTTTGGTGTGTGTGCTTTTTCCTGCCAAAACGAGTCATGCTTGCGCATGGACTTCATCTACGCCTGGACGCTTCGACAAAAATCCTGAATTCCCTGTTTTCCTTCTTCGTTTAATTGTTTATTTCTTTGAGAAATTATTGAATTTCGTTTAATTGTTCTTGAATCTCTGGTCTTCGAGCTGATTTTGTGCAGCGTAGCATATATTCATGTCAATTGTCTGTCGAGTTCAATGTTACTTGTTCTATAATTACTGATCCAATATGCAAGAACCTTATGCTTATTGAGATTGAGTTAAATGATCCGTGTATGACACTAAGGTATCCTGATGTTTAGGTACACTAAGTTGCATATGAACATACAAAAGCAGTCAGGATAATATGAAAACAGTAGTCCAAGAAAGCTGGCTGTGTTGTCGTAGAGCTGCCTTTCTTGCTTGCTATTTTGGTAGTTTGGAAAGTTTTTCCATCTCAAGGGAGTTGGTTTAATAAATAAACCTGCTTCAGCACCAATGGAAAAATCGATACGACAACATAAACATCTTGTCACCGGGCAAGCTAGCGAA
>JAOVYX010002514.1:0-11722 GCA_035668315.1 Drosera spatulata
AAATGCATGTTCATGGTCGAGGGCGGATCCCCGGCTTTAGTGCTTTGTACGGCACTTTTTTGTTTTTTTTTTTTTTCTGTTTTTCTTCTTCATGTTTTTCCTTCTTTTTTTTTATTTTTGACCTTTGGATCTTATAAATGATACAGCAGGGGACAGCATCAAAACTCCACAGCAGGGGATCCTGGTCGTTCATGGTCTATTAATAGAATGGTTTTGGGCTCAATATGATGTGTGTATATGCATGGATTCATGCAAGCTAATAGATTTATTATGAAAATGATGCGCTTGCTTGATTTGATTTGATCAGAATGAGATGATGATGATGATGATCACTGGCTCGCCATGCATGCAATTCATGGTAGACAAGGGTACCCTACTCATCTATACATGTCTGTGTATAGATAAGAGTACAATCATGGCTGGCTCGTATTGAAAAAGGATTTAATTGCATAACTAACTGCCCATGCTGGTGGATTAATTGCTTGGATACTTCCCCTGTAAAAAAACAAGAACACCAGCTTACCTCAAAAAATCAAGAGACTGTTTTATCAGAGAATCAGATTTATGATCAAAACATCCTTAATTTTAATTATCTGAGTAGTCATCTTTGATTTTCAATAATAATCAGACTCTATATTATTTCAATCTTTAAAGGTTCTATCCTCTATTTAGTCCCTTTCTTTTTCCTTTTCCTTTTCTTTTTTTGATCAAATCCTCTATTTGGTCCCTTTCTATTTCTTTTTGTCCATTTTTCTCATCCTTTTTGTATATTTTCAAGATAAGTAGACGTTAGAAGAACACTTGGCTGAAGACTGATGCTCCACGAGCTAATTCATTTGAATTGCAATACTGCCACAAATTAATTACTTAACTGAATTAATCAGATAAATATGCCAAAATATTTATTAAAAAGTTGAAAGACAGCAATGGAAAAAGGAAGTTATATTCTACACCTGCCTTCATTTAATTCCCCTGCCCCTTCTTCTTCTTCTTCCATCCCTTTTAAATGGAAGACTTGAATGCAAAAAATTGAAAGATGATAAGCATTTTGCATTGAATTGAAAATTTAATTTAATGTGAGAATTTAATTACATTGAAACGCCCCTGTTGTTCTTCTTCACCCTCACCACCGGTTTCTTCTTCAATGCTATTGACCCACCTTTCTTTTCCTACAATATCCTTTATTAGTTCCTTTCTCCTTCATTAATTTGTTAATTAATTAGATAGGCAAAATAATTTGTTAAAAGAAAATATAATACTAGTCAAATAACTAGGACTTATTCAAATAATACTTCAAAAGGATTGAATTCATAGTTTATTCCCTGTTCATTTATTTCAAAGAGTTAGTATAAAGTTGAGCCTGATGTCTTTATGTTTTGACAATATAGCCCAACCTTGACCAGATATTTATTAATCACTATCCCTGATAAACCTCACCCAACACTTTGATTCTCGATAATTAATTTGATCTCAAGTTATCAATGATTGTCATGGCTCACTATGATGCGCATTGCGTCACTTTTCACTCTGTCCTAAAATTTCAGCTTCTATGGTATAAACTTGACTATGCGTGAAAGGTGGCATGCTTTATTGTGGCTTGATGATCACTCATCTATCTATAATAGCACTAGGCGTAATCCTGGGCTCAGGTCTTGTTCATTGCACTTGTGTGTTGGGTCGCAAGCATTCTCAGGCTCGTTTGCTGTCTCAGAATTATATCAGCTTTTGTTAGAATTTGTGTTAATATCTCCTGTCATACTATTCTTCCCGTTACGGTGCTACATTGACATAGTAAGCCAGCAAAATTGTTCAAATAAAGAATAGCCTGCGAAGCATGTAATCTTTGTGAATCATCACTGTAGATAGACTACACTGTAGATTGATAAACCAGCTCGATCTAGTAAGATCTGTGCGATACAGGATTTGAGTTTTAACCAGGAGTACACTATTCTTGATTAAACCTGACTGTGGAGTCACATGAGTTAGTCTACTTCAGAATCCTCGTGATCCCTGTAGGTGATAGTTCTCAATGTGATACACAGGGGTGTTTCGATAAGCACATCTAAATATGAACCTTTGATTTTATAGCTGGTTTATTGGATCTTTCTGTATTGATATAGGGATAAATGCGAACCCTCGTAAACATGGAACTGATTTTCTGTTCTCTCAATAATACGATCACCTTTTGCGGGAAACAAGCATTGTTTTGGTATCATAGCTCCTCAGAAACAAAAATTTTGCAGGAATTATTCTCAATGATAAAGACGCTTATTTGTCATCGGTGCAAAGTTCTAGAAGAGCTTATGTAATTTTTCCTGTTTTATTTTGCAGTATTTGAAGGGTGGCATCTTCCCATGAAGTTGGAATGTTCCTTGGGGGACAAAAGGTTCTGCCAAATTGAGTTCAGCTCAAAAGGTGAAAAGTTACATGGCCTTTATGTTATTGGGGTTGATTTTCATGCACATATAATAGTAGTTTCATGTCCATCATCATACAGCAAAAGCCCTTTTTGATGCTGGTCTAGCTTTCTCTCTATCACATTGGGATCTGATATTCAGATTCCTTAGCCCACTACTTGACTGATTAAATATTGTTCTGTAAGATCGCAAATCAGTACTGTTTGTTTGTTTGTTTAGTTGGTTACTTAGTTGCAACATCTGTCCAGGAAGTGTACATTGTACTCATCTTCAGCTCTTCTTACTTGATACTGAACTCTAAGATTATATGGAGTACAGTGCTCTGCGCCTCGCCTATGACAAAACTCTACAACATCATCTATCAATGGTATCTCCAATGCTTTATCCTGGTCTGGATGTGGTATTGGGAGAATGCTAGGTGCGCAAAGTGATTTATTTGTTCTCTCCTTTTTGGGTCTTTGGTTTTTACTTTTGCAGTTGGAGGCTCTGGTATTTGGATTGTTAAATAGCCTTGTGACAAACTCTCGAGTTTCTTGTTAGCTGTTGTTTGGTTTCTGGGTGTTGATCTTGTTTGTTCCTCTGCTGTTTGATGAAACTTTTGTGTTTCTAATTAGCTGGGATGGAGCTACTGTCGAAACAAACACGACCGTGTTCATGATAATTGTATTAACCTATGACATGCTTTCCTGGCCTTTGGTTCTTTCTGCCTGTCTTCTGATTTACAAGTCGTCTTTCGTATTGTCACTAGTTCTACCTATCATACCATGATATCATCCATTTTTGACACACTTGATGAGTACACTGAAATGATCGGCACTTGAAGTCACGGAGATAGCATCTATGACCCAGGAAACAAAGGCATTCGATTTCAGATCTTCCACAATTCTTTTCATTACAAAAAAATATGCCGTCTTTTTTTCACTATCCGATGCAACCTTCAACAATGTTAAGAAACATTCTGAAGCTCGGGCAAAGCAAAACTTCCTCTCGACAAGCTCTCTACATGCCGACTAAGCTATAGATTATTGTACCCTCTTGTGAACCTGTTCCAATACCAATGTTTCTCCCATACAGAAGACATCGAATCTATAGGAATGCCTTTGGTTTCTGGCAAGGCCAAGGCTATGAAGAGCGTCATGATGACAACCCATCCAGCATGGAAGAAGAATGCGTCAAACTTGAATTTGCATAGCATGGACAAGAAAGTCTGGGAGAGCACAAAGGAGGTGGCAAGGTTGACTGCCATGCTAATGCTCTGTCGGATCGGCCTGATCTTCAAAGGGAAGATCTCGCTTGGGATGACCCATGTCAGAGGACCCCATGACCAGCCAAAACCTGCACCAAATATGCACATGAAGACTAGGATCAGCAGCGCATCGCGCTTGGGTATTGGATTTGTCCCAGACACTCCAAGCGTTAGAGCAAGCAAAACTCCAATGGCCGCCTGCATATAACAGCAAAATACATCATGTAAGTGCGAAGAAACGGTTGATCATCTACCTGTGGACATGTACCATGACATCATAATTGAGCATGGTATGTCGCAGCTTTTGAGCTTCAGTGGAAACTTGTCAGGAGATTTAGCATCAAAACATTTGCGACACGGGCATTTGTGTTGAGTGGAACTCAGGGTTTATGCGAAGCGGTTTCCTAGATATGGAAGAATTGCAGTTGGAGGGCAGTTAAGATACCTGGCAAAGGAACATGAGCACGCCTCCTTGCAAGAACAGGAACCTCCTTCCATACCTATCAACAGCATAAGTTGAAACAAGGATCGAGAAAATGTTATCTATGCCAAGCACGATTGCTGCAATGAAACCGGACTCTGCTCCAGCGCCAACCATTTGAAAGAGCGCTGGTGCATAGAAGGCGATGATAAAGATGCCAGAAATCTGCTGGAAGAATGGAATAGCCAGTGCCATCACCAAATGAGGCCTATATTGTCTCTGGAATATGGTGATCAAAGGCACTTGACTTGCAGCTTTTGCTGTGTCGCTTGCCTAACCAGCTCTGTTATCTCTTCCTCCACTTCATCCTGCCCGCGTATCCTGACAAGCACCTGCCTAGCCTCTTCTAGCTTGCCTCGTTCCACCAAGCTGCTAGGCGAGTCGGAGATGAAGCATCCACCAATGAGCATTATCAGTGATGGGAGCACAGCGGAAGCAAGGGAGAGCCGCCAGCCATTGTGTAACTTTGCTGTGAAGTAGTTGATGGTGCTAGCTACAAGGACGCCTATGCCTATGAAGAGATGGAATCGCGTGTTGAACGCCCCTCGCCACTTTGGCGGAGCCACTTCTGCTAGATATAATGGAGTAGCCTACAATGGTTCCAGACACTAATACTTTAGATATATTTGTTTTCCACTCAGTAATGAGTTTTGAATCTTGGTGAGTTGGTTAGTCATGATATCCTTTTTCAATAATCGAAGTTTAAAGTATGCTTTGTTGGAAATATGAAAGAACATTTCCGGGCAGATGAGTTAGAAAGCCTTACCTGATTGTTGAAGCCGATTCCAACACCAAAGAAAGACGGCCCAGTATGAGCATAGCAAAATTTTCAGCTAGGCCATTCCATATACCACCAATGAGGAAGGTGAAGCCGCCAAGCATCATGGTGAACTTTCTTCCCATGCTTGCCGTGATTCGGCTGGCCATCATAGAAGATATGAAACCAGCAATGTAGAGGGAGGATGTGAAGGCAGTCAAGGCGTGGCTGTCGTAGACGCAGTATACTGTCGTTTTAACATCTTTTGCCTGCCTCAGTACTTGCGGGAAGAACTTCTCCAAAAATGGCACCATCGTCGTTACACCACCTGTGATAATTAAATTTTCTCCCAACCACCTCTTTGAAAAGTTTTACAAGACAGAACAACATGTGTAAGTTGCTCTCTTTTCTAGAGAAATATCTTCCCACCGTGTCCCTGTCCAGCCCAGAGCCCAAAAGAAGAGAACCTGCCCAAATCGGGCCTGAACAACTTGCACATGTGAACTGGGCCCATCTTTTAATCCAAACGCCATGGCTTGTAAGTTATGATCTTTTTAACATATATAAGCTGCTCTCTGTTGTACATAAATATCAATGTGGGTAACCAACTCATCATATAATCTCAACACGTTCAAAACCTGATGAACGTAACGACCCTTTGTGTCGATATTATCTATCAGCTGTTTAACGAGCATATTTATCTTGAACATTAACCAGGGTTATTACAAGCACATCTACCAATTAAGTATCATAATCATATATTGTTTCCTGTAAAATGAATAGGATTATCTGCTTTCCAATATAATCACCAATAGGAAACTATTGCACAGTCGCTGACAAATATTGTAGACAACCAACCTAGAATCGGTGTATCGGACTACAAACTAGTTACAATTTCTAGACAAATAAGCATCCACAATATGCCTAACCTGAACTAATAAGGCTCCTCTTTCACGAACCTATGCCAATACCAGTGCTGCTTCCAAACAACATCCATTGAATCCAAGGGAATTCCTTTTGTCTCAGGCAAGAACAGCGCGATGAAAATAGTCATGATGGCAATCCATCCTGCATAGAAGAGAAACAGTCCATACTTGAAGTGGCAAAGCATCGTCAAGAACGTCTGCGAGAGCACGAAGGTGCCGCCAAAGTTAACTGCGACGTTGATGCTCATCCCTGTCGTCCTGATCTTGAGAGGGAATATCTCACTAGGAACGAGCCAGGTTAGAGGACCCCATGACCACCCGAATCCTGCAGCATATAAGCACATAAGGACTAGTACCAGCACGGCCTCGGGTTTGGGTATGTGCTTCTCTCCTGCTGCTCCTGCTGTTACACCAAGCAGTATAGCCAGCGCAATCTGCACCAGTAAACCATACATATCTCTTACATTCATATGTTAATCCAGATCAGCAAGAACTATTTCAGTTTTCTTTGTGGTGTTTTCCCGAGTAGAAGCTCCATTTTGTTTTAGTTTGTCTGTCGCATTTCATAGGACATTATTGATAGTAGTAGTTATTGTTGTTGTTGTACCTGGCAAACAAACATCTGGATTCCACCCTCGAGGAATAAGAACCTTCGACCAAATCGATCCACGGCAAATGTAGACACCAGAATGGAGCCAAGATTAACCAGACCAAGTATGATGGCCGATAGCAGTGCAGAGTCGCTGCCAAAGCCAACAGACTGGAACAACACTGGAGCATAGAAGGCTATCACGTTGATCCCCGTCACCTGTTGAAAGAATGATATCAAGATGGCCATAACCAGGTGAGGCCTATAGCGTCTTTCGAAGATGGTCAAAAAAGGCTCCTCGACCACTGCTTTCGCCACTTCACTCGCCTTGATCAGCTCAGCTAACTCAGCTTCCACATTGGAGTCACCTCGTACCTTGGCCAAAGCCTTTCTGGCTTGATCGAGCTTGCCTCTATCAACGAGGCTGCTAGGGGAGTCAGTGATCATTAGAGCTCCTAGTGTCATGATGACAGCCGGCACAACAGCGAGACCAAGGGAGAGCCTCCAGCCAAACTTTATCTTGGCTGTGCCATAATTGATGCAGTTCGCGGACACCACTCCGATGCCTAAGAAGAACTGGAATCCTGTGTTGAATGCACCACGCCATTTTGGCGGTGCCACCTCTGCTAGGTATACAGGAGTCGCCTGCATCAGATAACCAGCTAAATTTATCTTGAGCCACATTATAATTCAGAAATGCGAAATGCACAAATTCTAGGAATTGAATCGGTGGTAGTAAGTTCTAACCTGATTTGTGAAGCCAACACCAAAGCCTAGGAAAATGCGGCCCAAAATGAGCATGGCGATGTTTTGAGCTCCGCCATTTACTGCAGCACCTACAAGGAATGTGCAGCCGCCAAGGACCATGGTGAACTTACGACCAAAGACAGCTGTTACGCGACTAGCAACCAGTGTGGCGGCTAATCCTGCTATGTAGAGGGACGATGTGAATGCCGTCAACACCTGACTGTCATACACACAGTACACGTTTGTTTTCGCGCTGCCTGCCTTTCTTAGAATAGATGGGAAGAACTTCTGCAGAAAGGGTACCATTGTCGTTACGCCTCCTGTTACATTGAAAAAAATATAATCATCTCACATGTCCAAAGTCCAAACTATCATCTACCAACAGAACAAGATTTCCAGGTGAAATGCAATCTGAAATTTCGGTATGCTCACGAAATCAACTAACTATGGTCTGTATGTTCTAGGGTGTCGCTTGAACATTTCTCCGTACTATCGAACTAGATTTTTCTCGGGCACCCATTTTTTAATCCTTAGTGTGTTGAAGTTGCTTGCATTGTCATATCCATCTTCATCATTAACAAGCGCAGGTGCAACTCTCCGCCATAAATCATCGCCTAAATATCCATACTCCGACAACCTGGTCAATCTCATTATGGAGTGCAGCCGAATACGGTCAGGGCCAAAGCTACCCCAAGCTTCTCCGCACATATACGTTATTTTTTTTAGACCTCCTAATCACATATATTCTCAACAACATATATTCTCAACAAGATGGTAAACAGCAGGACACTATTCGATATATCAAACGATTTCTTCTTTAGGTTACAGGGCATTCCTTCACCATCAAACGGCATCGTTTGTCTTAACCACGTACTAGATATATATGCTACGATAGGATCTTAAATGTACTAGTATCAACTTTGATATCTAAAGTTAGCTAGAGGTCCAATAATACACCAAATTTCTTTAATTTCTTTGAGATGCCATCTATTTTCATCAACTCTAAACCGATGGTTGACCCAATCAACACATTGGGGCTTGATAACTGGTTTTTTCTTTTCTTTTCATCCTTTCCGTTGCTTTACTAGTTACTCACACATTCATCTAACAGTCAGCGTGCACAAACATCATGTTGCACGTATACTTGACTCGTTGACTAATACTAATCTGCAACGCTTTACACTAGAATAGCGGATGAGGCATTGGATAATCGATTGTCTGTAACAGAGTAAGATTGTATATATCCTGTCTTCCCAAACTCCGTTCATGACAGAAGCATTTGGGTTATTATTGCTTACAATCGACACCTCAAATAAGATGGATGCTAAGAGTTCTGACTTCGGATATATATATCTGTTGCACCTAAGAGGTGCTTCATAAACGTACTCTTTTCCGATATATACATGATATTGAACTCCAATACAGAGTACCTGAAATCCCGATATCATATCCGTAAATAAGCCCGCCGGAGGCAGCAACGATACAAGTGATCGCGACCGCAGTCGTTATCCTTCCCCCAAAATCGCCACCGGCACCATTGCCCGTCACGGCAAGGCCTCCCATAGGCATCTTGCTCCCCTTTGAGTCTCTTAGGCTCCTTTGTGTTGGAGCCAATGACTTTGGGGGGTTACACTGTGAGATTTATAAGAGGAAGAGAAGCTGAGAGCTTGGAGTTATAGCAGCAAACCAGCAGTGTCAGTTGTTGCTTGCAAGTGGTCTGAGGAGTCACTGACTCTGAAGTGAATCCTTTTTTGGCTTTATTGAGTCCAATAGGCAGTGAACCTTTTTTTTTTTTTTTTTTTTTGGATAAAATAGGCAGTGAACTTTCGTTACATCAGTATCAATGATTGTAGCATTTACCCTGTACGGATATTCAACTAAAGATAAGGAAAAGATTGTACATTACATCAATCTCATGTACGGAGTAAAAGTTTAAGTTCATAACGATTGATTTGATGATAAATAACTTTTTCAAAAATCATATAATCATATGATAAAAAACCTGACATTTCTTATACATCACGTCCTTCGTCTCACTTTATCTGATGGGATTATCTAGGTTATTGAGTTGCAATCTTTTAGGATATGATGAGTGGTGGTTCTATTATTTATGATTATGCATTGAATAGATCATCGATGACGAACTAGCTAGTCTAATAATTCTATACTCAAGAATTAACATGCATCACATGAAAAGTCAATCCATAGGTGCACATGAAAATAGTATTCACATACGTACATCACGATCTGAGCAGCATATCAACCCCAATGGTCTGTTACTATTAACTACTTCCTCTGATCCACAATATCAAAAACAGTATAAGAAATTAGTGAAGTAAACAATATCATATGACAATTGTTTTGTAGATTTTTAAGTGATAATATTACTTTCTCCATCTCATTTATCTTGTAACATTGCATCATCGTTGTACTATTAAATAAGTATTTTAAGCAATTTCGTTATTTGTCTTAACGACGTAAGAAAATTATGTCACTGGTCCAGAGTTGAAATGCATAACTTAAACTATCATAAATATTTCACGATAATTTTGAGTAAAACGAAGTTTGATCATCTCACGGATGATTTGTAGCTTGAATAACTTTATGCCTTACCTAAGCCAACGTTGCAAAATAAACGGGACGAAAGGAGTACTAAATAGACTACGTTATTTATATTTTAAGCCGATCAAAATAGACAGATATTTCATATATTATGAGACGGAGGAAGTATATTCAGTTAACACACAGAACCCGTGTTTTCCACTAATCATGCTAGTATTAGTGCAACTAAACATCATCCCTTGACTTTTCATCATTATAAAGTTGTTACATATCACAGTCACAATCAATAAATTATTGTTAGGAATTATACGCTTTCGGAGATGATCACGATCACGAAAAATCAATCACGAAAAATAATCAAACAAAATGAATGTAAAACGACATCAAGATTTACGTGGAAAAAAATCTCGAGATGAAGAAAATGTCCATGAAAAAACGAATCACTAATCAACAATTGTAATACAATGATCGTCCATTTTCAAACCCACTGGATGTCGTTGGTGTTTCGTTCCCCAAGCCCTAGAGGAATCTATGTGTTTTGATCTTCCTCTCGTACATAAAAGACTTAATAACATAGACTATATATAGGCCTCGAAATGAATAGAAGAATCAAAACATGGACTCCACAAAACTCGAAATTCGCGTCCGGATATAGGAAGGGCGGCGCCCGAGCACAATAGAGGATGTCCTGGTTTGGTGTTCTCGCAGCAAGCACCGCGCTCGGGCGTCACTATGACTTGTGCCCGGGCGCTTTGTTGTTCGACATGTGCATCTGTTTTTAGCAAACATTTGCGCCTGGGCGTGGAACATCACTGTGTCCTGGTTTGGTGTCCTCGCAGCAAGCACCGCGCTCGGGAGTCACTATGTGTAACGTCCCGAGCTCCACGTCTTAGGACACGTGGCGTTATGCCGTCACGAATTCGGTTCATGACAAGGCTAATCAAACCAAACGGGTCTAGAGGTATCAAGAGTCAAGAAAAAATACCTGTGATACTTCAGTACAACCTGTTCACCTATTATAAATCACTTTATATCAGTAGTGCGGAAGGTATTTGATTACATAGTTTGACGAGATGATTGATACATGACATTTATTACATATCCAAAATGACTACAGGTTCCGTCACAATATCTCTCAAAATGCATAAGGCGACTAACGATCTCACTGGTCGTCTGTTAACTCATTTGCAATCGGAATACATAACCCGTGAGTACGAAACTGTAACCTAGATTATATGCCTCACACTTGCAGGGTACTCCCCCGACTATGGCGAATCGATGAGTACCGATAAAACACTTATACTTTTATTAAAAAAAATAGGTATTGCCATATTATATGTGAGTGTGATTTCACGTCTCTTAGGTTCATTTTTGTTAGCATGGGCCCATGACTCGAGAGTTTTCAACAAACAGACACTGAATACAAGATTCGTCAATCGTCAGTCGGGCTACAAGAATCCTTCGATTCGATACGTACTTGCATAGATTGTACGCCGCCTTGCATCCTAGTGGATAGAGTGCGCATCCAACGGGCTATATTTGCTTGTCATTGGGATAGATTTAGGCCTCCCTATAGAGAGTAGCTAGTGGCCCCGTCACGTTCTACGTTGAAGCCGCTGCATGCATGCTAAGAGGATGGAGGTTGTCCAACGCTCCGTAGCTAGTTTCAATTCACCCGTGACGATGACTCAAGGAGTTTGGCTAGAGTTCAGTCTTGATGATTTTTACTTGACATTCGATAAAGATTTTCAAGAAAGGACATCACAGCAGATAAGATCATGACAGTATAGGGTACAACCTCCAGCACATTTTTAGAGGAGTACGATAGATGACTTGACAGTTCATAAACCATGTACAGTGTTCATTGTTGGTTTGCTTTTTCATTTATTCGTATGTCCCGCAGTATAAATCCCAAACTCATTTCAATGCTTCCTTAGGCATGCGTTGTGATGATTTCATTTAGCGTTGTTAATGCATTATAAGATCACCTTGTATTT
>JAOVYX010002515.1:0-11721 GCA_035668315.1 Drosera spatulata
TGCTTGAACAAAGTCTTTAATGTTGTGTCATAATATAGTCACGGATCTAAGGTTAATGTGAATGTCTTAATACCAAATGGTTAGTTGACTAAGATGATGTCGTTGTGGAGCATTAATGGTCGAACCGTTGCTGAAACATTGATAAAGTCAGATTGCCTGATAAGGATGACAAGTCTGACTTTTTGTACATTGGAAACAAGCCAGACTGTTTAACGAAAGTGTTTGGTGTTAAGCTAGTATGACATGTTAGGACACCGAGAATAAGGCAGAGTGCTTAAAGAAAGTGTTTGTTGTCGTGTAATGATAATGACATATTATTAAACATCGCCAAAAAGTCAGAGTACTTAGTATCGTGTCAGAATAACGACACATATGAGTTTGCTGTGATGACTACAGAATGTTGGAACGATTAATCTAAACGATCATCTACCTTTTTGCTTCTCTTCTTTTTCTTTTTCGTTGGGGCCGGCACGTTATTGGGCTCTTAAAGCTCACGGCATTACTTTCCTGTCTTTTCTGTATTCTCTGTTGTTTCAGGGGCAGGGAAAGATGAGGAGATGCTATGTAGGGCCACGACCTAAGAATTGATGGTGCTGTTGGGACCTAAGTTTTGATGAGTATCCACTGCTGTAATTATGTAAGGTTGACTATAATGTCTCAGGTTTGTGCGAACTTTGTGTTCCACGTTGATGATGTATAAGTGGATGTCATTTTATTCTTTAACCTAAACCTATTTATGTGGAGTACGCCTTGCTGGAGACGTGGGTCCCTAGCGGCGATAACGTCACGTGGTTCTCTGAAAAGGACGTGAAAGGTCGGGGCGCTACAGTATGGTATCAGAGCAACCCTGCGACCACGTATTGGACCTGTGGACAAGAGGTTCAGGTCAGCCGCCTAGCGGGGCAAGGTTCTGGGGCTGTGTGTCGTGCTTGAAGTCACAACGAGAGCGTTGCGTTCTTTAAGTGGGGGTGTATGTAATATCCCAAAGAAATGCTTAAATGGATTGATAATACTACCTATATCAACAAGGTGTACCTTCCTTTTCGGTTGCCTATCACTTTAGAACTCCGCAGTTAAGCGTGCTTAACGTGGAGTAATGCTGAGATGGGTGACCTTTTGGGAAGTTTCCCAGGGCGTACGCGAGTGAGGCCAAAGCGCACTGAAAGGACTAGTGTTGGTCTGTGGGGTCAGTTATCAGCCTGACGAACGATTCTTGGTGACGTTTCGGTAGCAAGGATTTGGCCGGGACGTTACAGTAAATATTATGTACTATGACCTGTGTCATTAAAAAAATTTAAATCGTGTCGTTTAAATGCGTAATGAAGTCCCTCAAATTACATATTGAATGATAAAAAATATTATAATAATTATAAAACGAAGATAATAATTTATTTAAACATCTCAATATAAAAAATATTATAATTATTTTACGATCAAGAAAATAACAAGAATTGAGGAATGATTGGGGGTACTTCAAGATGCTTCTAATCCTGCTAGGGTTGTACCAACGCAATTATTATAGGGCCAATTCATAAACAAGCGTGAAATGATATTGATTATGACGATATAAGGTATAATATTTTTTTTATATTGAAAAATTAATTTTATCAAAAATTCAAATTTATATTAATAAATTTATTATATTATTTATATCTCAAACAGTGTCATATTAACACTACAAACATACACAATAACAACGTGAGCTCACCCTCATACTTGTTCAGATACTATGTCATGATAGATTGCCCACTAAATATATATTTTCTTAACATTATCCTTTTTACGAGTACTCAAAGGGACATGAAGTATGAATAATATTGATCCAAATCAAATCAATTATCAAGTGTTATATATAAGGTTCACATGATAAACCACATATATGATAATAAATTAGAAAAGATAAGGATCGAACTTTCATATTAAGTCTATTATATTATTTATGTCTCAATATCCTATGAATTTCGCAACATTTTGACATGAATCGAATATCCATGTGTGTTTCGTTTTTGGTAAATTCTTTCGTTAACATTGTTGTGAGATTTATTATAGGGAGTAGTTGACAGATAAGTTAGTGTAAGTTATTATAACGGCAAAGAGGTATTTTAAACTTTTTGTTCGTTACTAAACATTTGTAAAACAAATGTGAAATGGCTAACATGGTTGTCGATCAAACATCACTTTGAGTATATATATCATAAAATATTTTTTCTGAAGTTTTATCGTAAAATATTAGTCATAGTACAAGTTACTCTTTCCGTTCTAAATTATCACTAAACAGATTGATTTGATATGAGGATTTATTTCTATGTTGAATTGTGTTTAATTTTTATGAACTTTAATAAAAAAAATAATATCTTTTTAATATTAGTGAAGTTTAATGTAACAAACGATTACAAAGTTATTGAAGTGTACTGTATGAGAGATAATGAGTAATACTTTAAGATGAGAACTTTATCAAATTTTGACAACAATGATATGTTTGTTATATTTTGAAACGAACTACGAAGCATTGTTTATATTTCAGTACAGAGGGATTTGTATTTTCATCTGATGTTAAAAAAACTAAACATGCGTGTTTTTAACCAAAAAAACACTTTTAACATTTTGGAATTAATTTATTTCAATGATGAAGAGATTTATAATGTTAAAGTTAGATATAAATACATATATTTAGGAATTCGAATCTGTTTAACAATACAGATGAACGTTAAATAAAGAATGAAACTAAAGGTCGAGTTGACAATAAAAACCTTAATTATTCATTTAATATGAACAAACCACCAATCGTTTACACTCTCCATTCGCTTCGACCGTACCCTATAACCAGACCATTTCGTTAGCATCTTTCCACAATCGTTGATAATTACTTTTTGATAAAAAATTGATAATTACTTTTTGACTAAGAAATATTCTCATATGTTATGTTGAAAATAAAACAGGCTAACTAAATGCATTAGGTGATGACAATATCACTAAATTTGTTGGACGAACCATGGATATACCTTTAACAAAAGCACCAGATGTAATGATCTATCTTCCCGTAGTCTGGACACTAAATGGAAAATTACTATATAGCTGGAGAAATCATAGAGGTTAAGTTGATGAGTTAAAATTTCATTAAAAAAAAAAGAAGAAGATAAAAGATAAAAAAAGATGGATGCCTTTTTTTTTTTCAATAAAAAAGATGAGAATTTTTCTTTTCTAAGGTAAACAAATTTCAAACAAATTATGCATCACGATATTCATAGACATTAGTACACAGAATACTAATCATGCCGGTGGTAATAGGAATCCCCATTCCTGATGTCCTTTTTAAGAGTTGCGATGAAGGCCGTGCCATTTCAGATTTCAATTATAATGATCCGATTACGAACATATTTAAAGTCCACGCCTCCGACATGCAGTGTACAGCATAGCATGTAAAGCGTTTCACATGTGTCATCGATTGGTCGATCATCGCCAAGATGCTATACATTCCATATTGTCTTTGAGGCGGATGCTTCCCGTCCTGTGGAAGCTCTCAGTCACGGCCTTGTCCCATCTGTCATTGGCAAACAAGCTTACAAGTGCCGCAGCTAACCAAAAAATAACAAAAACAATAAAGACAACAACTAGTCCACCATCAGAAGGCCCTGAAATTCCATAAAAAAGAAAAGAAAAAAATGACACAATGAACATGCCATGCAAGAAAGATGGGACAATATCGCAAGGAATATGATCTATGGATAGGAAGGCCGGGAAGGCTTATGTGTCACGTTGAGGCCACACCTGTTCTCTAAAATAACATCTTCCATAATCTAATCTAGGAAAAGAAAAACTTAAAGCTTTCGTTTGGAAGAACTATGGTCCGGTGCTAGGGTTGCATACACGTTGAGCCGATGAAACAGCTGGTATACACAGCAGACATGAATCTCCAAGGGATCGGTAACCAATAGTAACAGATGATCGCACTCATCTCAGGAGTGTCTTTGATAAGATTCTGAGAAATTTCATTCCTCGTTTATGGGATAAGATTAAGAATAGTGTTTGTAACAACCCATATATTTTAAAAGTGTATATAATAAGATTGGGATTGAGAGATTACTTTATGGATGTTAGGTAACAATTTAAACCAATGATGGAATATAAGCAATTCATTTATTTGATCTATTGCTAGTTAGCTATTGTTATGGCCTATACAATGAATTGGGATTTACTTCAAAACCGTTCAAGATCATATTTTGATAATTGTCCCATAAGATTTTATCTTTTCTTAGCCAAACGGATAAATATAGAATTCTGTTGTAGAGCTCACTGTTCCTGAGAAGTGGAAACGTGCATATATAAAAAACTGAAAGGAAAAAAATTGAGAAACTGATGCTATATATACATATGCTATACTAGGGTTTATAAATGGAGAATTGCTTATTGAAAAGAAAAACGACAGAGAAGTTGCAGCCCTAGAGGAAGAACAAATAGAGAAACAGTAGGGATGAAGTTCAATCAAGGAAAATCACAAATGATAATTAGCAACGGAATCTCATAATCTGGTACGTGATTGTCATGGCTTCCTATTTCTCTTCGACCTGTCTCTAATCCCTTATTCATATTCTCCTTCTTGCGCAACATGAACCTCGAATTTGATGTCAAATTTCAGCGGAGGCGATCAAGTGTAAGAGAGGACCATTCCTTAAGTTCCTAACCTATTTGTTGGATGGTTGGACTAATCTACAATCTTGCACACCCACAATAGCCACAGCAATAAGCTGTCACAATCCGCTATAGCGAAATGTATTCATCAAAGCAAGAAGATGAACAAACATGAAATTATCGCAACAAATAACCGGATACAGTGAAACTAATGAGATCGAATCGACAGCAATAGATGCACCACCACACTCTTTTTGTTCGAGAGTATCTACTATTCTCTCATTCTCCAGTATTGCAAGAAGGCCTCCAATTGCACGAACTTGAACTTCACTCCCAATGTCCAACATAGAACTCAGCTACCATTGCACCAAGCAGAGAATCATTATATACAGAAATGCCACAGGTTTAAAACTAAACAAAAAACGCTAATACATCTTGGATCGGATTACATGTTGTACAATGATATTAATATTATAGTTTGATAACCAGCAATAGAAGTTAATCTCCAAGACTCCAACAAGGAAGGTGATCCAACACACCTTCACGTGTACTAGGGAACCGGATCTATATGGTAATCCCCTCAATGCAAGGAGACTAATTTGCAGCTAAAAGCTTATTTTGGAAATCTTGCGATGCAAATGCTAGGATGGAAGGAAGACAGACCATCTGACCACCCAAAAGGGCCAAATTCCCAAACAAAGAGGAGAAAGATACGGTTGATGGGAAAACTAATCAGCCTCAAGGTCTATGTTGATGGGCAGATATTTGATAATGGAGGGTCAGCGGGGGTAAGCTAGGGAATTTCTTCTAAGAGAATTGGCCCACAATATATTCTTGAATGTTTGATCGATCTCTGTTAGTTGTTGAATTTATTGAGTTTACAGATTATATTAATTGGTACCCATAATATAAAACTAATTGTATGTTTGATCGGATTAGTTTTATTGATGGTTTTATGTGAAGGTTAATCGATTCGTATCTGAACAGTGACCCAGTGACCCAGCGACCCAGGGATTGACGGAATGATATGTTTTGCTACCTTTTGATATGTCCAGGGTTTTACATTTTAGGGCATGCCGCACTTGGAGTGGACATGGTCCCCCGTTATACATATGATTTTTGGCAAAAGGGTTTCGAGATGAGCCAGCATGAAAATTGATACCGTTTTATGGTCCCTTGTTCAGATTAAGAATTCGATGCATTTCTTTTGTTTTTGATATCCTCCGTATTCTATTTCTTTGACTTGTCGTGCTAAAGTTGATTTCGGATCTTACTATTTGATATAAGCTTTCTTTGGTCCTCGACGGTCATGGTTGTCATTGCTGGGCTTGCGCTCACTCATACTTTATTTTTGTCTTTGTTCTCTTTGTTTTTATTTCAGGAATCACGTGCCAAGTTGATCAGGGTTTAATGAGAGACCCTACCGACTATGTATTGTAGCTGCGCGAATCAGTTTTATGTGAGCACGAATTTTTATATGGATTATAATGGTTTACATGAATTATGAGGTGGTTTATTTGTTAATTCATGTGTCATGATGCCTATGTGAAATTCGGGACGTGACAGTGTTCCCTGACTAGACCTCAATATATGCAGGAGCCTTTCAACAATGAATTTTGTGTTAGTGTGTATATTGCTACAATTGCATTGTGGATCATTTAAGGGCACTCAAAATTTCAGGAGATAACAAGGTCTTGTAATGCTACATCTAAATTTTGCTAGGTTTTGTTATCTGTAATTCTACGATTTGTGCTCGTTCAACATACCTGTTGTATCTCCTGGTGAGATTACTGTAATGGATTTGGCCTACTTTAATTGTTTTTTTTAAAACACTCCTTATTTGCCTAAGGTATCAACGAGTTCTCACCAAATGGTACAAACAATCATGACAAAAGAACTCCGAGGACAACAGCTTAAATATTAGAACCTGGAAGTACCTGAAAGCTTGGTCCAAGGAAGTCATGAGACGGTCTTGCTCAGTTTGATAGTCTCATTTAGCAGGCGATTCACACAAGCCTTGACTTCACTAGGCAAGATTAACGAAGAGGGCACGGCCTCCATGGCATAAAGAAGAAGAAGTCTCATGATCAATGATAAATTCAAATTCTTGTAATCATCTCCCCACACATTTTGATTCTTATATTTGCATCCCTCCTGTAAGGGACATTTCTGACAAACCTGTGTGCCGTAAAACGTTGATCATTTTAGTATGAGGCAAAAAGCGAATGTCAATAGGCAGCCAATGAAGGTACACGTGAGCTTACAGTATCTTCAGCTATTGCGAAGAACCTTCGCAGCCCTTTGGCAGCAAAAACACTTCTCCTTGACAGAGAAGGGCAACCGAAGAGAGCAACTGTTTTCAAGTCACTGCCTGATAACCATCTGTAAAATCAAATGATAAGGATTAAAGTCCGAGTTAAAGGAGCTACAAACTTAATTAGGATATGACAAACATAGAAACCAACTAGCATAAACCGACAAACTGTAAATGTCCTTATGGTTAGGAATCTCAACCACGTTTTAAATTCATTTTTATTCCCTTCAACTCCTACTCATATTTTCATCGGCCAAAATGTGTGTGCCTCAAGGACTATAATTCCAACGATGACTTTATTTTACATCTTCCTGTTAATTGAAGGGCAATTTCAGAGGATGGACAACTGCCTATTCATGGTTCTTATCCAATGCAAATAGAAAAGAAGATATCTAACCATGCTGAGTAAATTGTTTATGGTAGATGAAATATTTGTATCATCTTTATAGTACCGGCATTAAGCAATATACTTGGAGCTAAAAGAGCACTAATATTGAGTCAAAGTTCAAAGGTCTTCTAAAACGTTTGAAGGCAAAAGGCCAAAGAATGCTTAAATTTTAATTTATCCGGAGTCCATCGGTATGCTCCTTAACATTAGAAAGACATACACACACCAAGACATTGAAATTCAATTAAATCGTCTTATCCTTCAATATGGATCCACATCTATCAGAATTATTATCTTCAACACCTGCAGCACTTTCAATCTTGCATCACCATATTTCTAAGGAAAACTGAATTCCCTCATCTATCAGAGTTGGACATTATCGATCCTAATTCTTCATTGATCAAGCATGATACCACTCTATCCTTAAAAAAACAATGCACATTGCAATCAACTCAAAAACTCATCATGATCAACCAAAACAACCAATCACACTGCCCTAAAAGCAATCACAACAAACACCAAACGTATCAAACACACCACATTTTATCATCCCACTTAAAACAAACCAAAAATCATCTCACTTGGCTATTTCCTGGTTATCCTTCCCAAACCTCTCCGCCGCAAACTTCAAGAAGCTGCGAGCATACCCTTCCTCGAAACAACGAATCTCGAACCGCATTCTGGGCAGGAAATTAACGTCCCTGAAGTACCCCTCTTCATACAAATGCCTAACAAACCTCTGCACATCACTTGACAATTCTTTCACATTCACCTCCTCTTCATCCCCAACTCTCATTCTCTTCATCTCCTCACTACCCTTTTGAGTAAACACTTCATACAAGCTCTTCCCCTTTACCACACCCTCATCTTCCCCTCTTTGATTCTTCACCAATTCCTTCAATTCCTCCTCTAATTCCACTAAAGCTTTGATCTTTGAGGCTTTGGTGACAAACCCTTTTGGTTGTTCATTCGTTTGGGGATTTGGGATCAACCCAAGTGCTTGCTTGAAGAGAACATCAAGGTGTTGGGGTTTCTTCTTGTTTGTATTCTTGGGGTTGTTCACATTAGGGTCTAGGGTTTTGGGGCTAAGGGTTGAAAGAGAGATGGGTTTGTGAATTGATTTGGGATTATGGGGATTGAGGCGTTTGAGGTGTTTAATGTGAAGCATGGAGAGAAAGTGGAGGTCATTGGGTTTGGAGATTGGAGGATGGGCATGGAAGAGTTGAGGTAATTTGTTGGTTTTGAGGACAACTATGGTCTATGGTCATGGAAATTTCAAACGGATTTGGTGAATGTTTTACAAACTCAACTTCATCCAGTCGGTCTATATCATCAAGTGCATTCACCATGAGATCTTGATTTGATTTCAAAGGGATCAAATCAAATAGATATATGTAGGTTTCGTAGGGATTCACTCTCAAAACCCCATAGAAGAGTACAACATTTAAATCGGATCTTAAATAGAATATATATATAAATTGGATGAAATTATTAACCCAAAAATTTAAATTGATATATTATAGATGGTTCACATATACATTTGAGGTTATTTACATATATCCTCAACAATCTCCCTTTTATGTGTGAGTCCGCAACCCAGAGATATGAACTTTCCACCAATTTCATATAGTGCAGAGCCATAACTGCACTCCAGGTCTTACTATCCGTTTCTTTTTGTTGCGGAGCGACGAACACAATAACGGACATTATTATCTTCTGAGCACTCGAGTCTATCTCATTCGACCCAACGAAGATTCTAATACTCAAATTGGGCCTTGAATAGAATGCACATGTGTACTATCCCCAACTGTTATTGCTAATTTATATTTTTTTTGTTGGAAAAATTACCTAGAAGTAACCATGAAGTACCATCACCTCTTTTTTTACCTTTAAATACCTCTTATTATCTGGTTCTTATCTGACGACGGATTCCGTCGCTAAAATGTTATTTTTTACAAAAACATTTAGCGAAGGACTACGTCGCTAAATGGTTTTTTTTAAATTCAAAATAGGAAAAAGAAAATGGACCTCTTATGGCGATGGAATCCGTCGCTAAAATGTTATTTTTTTAGATTTTAGTGACGAAATCCGTCGCTAAATATTTTTTGTTAAATTCAAAATGGGAAAAAGAAAATGGACCTTTTATGACGATGGATTTCATCGCTAAAATATTAATTTTTTTTAAGACTTTAGCGACGGAATTCGTTGCTAAATATTTTTGTTAAATTCAAAATGGAAAAAAGAAAATGGACCTTTATGGCGACTGATTCTGTCGCTAAATTCTATCTTTCTTCAGATATTATTTAGAGACGGATTTCCGTCGCTAAATACTATTTTATTTTAAAAAAAATAAATATAAAATACAGGAATCGGGGAAAAATACAGGTCCCTGTATTAAACGTCAATTACAATCAAACTTAAAGTAGATTCTATTTCAAAGTTTTACAATCAAAATACAGTTTGTTCGATAAAGTTTTACAATCCTGTTAATCCAACATCCTGTTGCTTGGGAGGGCTTGCATCGTCATCTGGTGGAGGAGGAAATCGAGGCAAGGAGATCCCAGCCTGTGCCTGGCAAGTTGCTGAAGGATCCATCCCCATCTTGGCGAAGAGCAAGTGCCATCTGTCGCGTAGCATGTTTGTCTTCTCTTGGTGGTCGACAATCGTCTGTTGGAGGGAACTGTAGGCATGCTGTTGTGTGGCGACGGTGTCTATGAGCTTGACGACTTCTTCTTGTAGAGGATAATAATCCTCAGGCATAGAATGACATGACAGGGAATGGGTTGTCCTGGATGCCTGGCTGAGCACGGACTTAGGATAGAATTGAGTCGCTGTAAAACTAAGACCGTACACCCTTCTCTTCGTCGTGCCAGCAACCTCGAGATAGGCCTTGGATGTGGCGGCAGCAACTTGCTGCTGCGCATCCTCGGGATCCATGCTCTCAACCACTTGGGACTCAGGCATCTGGCTAAATCTCTCATAAAATGCATCCTACAACATCATTATTAATAAATAATTTAATGCATTTAAAAAAAATCAAGAAAGACATGAAATTCAATATTTATTAAAAGAAAAAATAATATTAAATTTATCCTAAATTGAGTCGCCGTCTCATCAACGAGAGGAATATCCGCCAGCGATTTCCCCGTCTTTATCGCCTCCACCACGTCGGGGCATCGGACTTCTTGTGAGTCTCGACATACACCTCCATCTGCGTGGCTTTCCTCTTCAAGCTTACCTCCTGCATAAATTTTTATTACAAAATCATGAAATTATATATATTAAGATATTTAAGACAAAATGAATAGGAAAAAAAGACTACAAAGACATTTAATTTACCAAACGCTTCTCGACAAGGATGGTAGATACGCTACCATGCGTGTGTATACCCTTCCGCTTATCTCTATTCTGTGCAGTTACTTGTGATCTGTGTACTATGGCAGGATCGATGAACCACATTTCCAGGAGCTTCTTCCCGATATCGTACGATATCCAAGAGACCACCCCATCAACACCATGCTCAGATGCCAACAGTTGCATCCGAGCCTTAAAGCCATCGTCCCTCATACGAGTCTGCAACTTCTGCTCCCAAGCCTCCCGTACTTGGGCATCTAAGAAACTATCCCAAGTATACTATGACTGAAAAAAGTGAAATCATAAGTTACAAACAAGAAACGTATAGAGAAAAGGAGAATAATAATAATACATGTTAAAAAAATTTAAATTCAATATACATACCGCGAACTAACCGAACATACGATCGCGCGTATCGCTCGACACCTCTCCAAAATTGAACCAAGCATCCTCATAGAAAGTCTTGAATGATTCAGCAAGTAGTGTGTGCCACATCAGTATGATAAAACCTAAAAAATTACAATGACATACAAAAATTAATATGAAAAGAGACAATATATAAAGGATTATTAAAAAAAGGCTAAAAATTTATTGCCAATGGGTGTCTTGATGGAAAGGAGTCTGTGGATCGACATCCGAAACCTGAGGACGTGCACGAGAGATCGATGGTCATGACGTGGAAGTAGATGCGCGTGGAGAGAGCTCCTCTGCAGGTAGCGGAGGTGCTGGCTGCTCGTTATCCTGTCCCAATCCAGCCATAATATCGAAGTCTCCAAACTCCTCATCCTCATGAGGTGCTGCTCGAGACGTACTTTCTAAGCTCCTGTCGGAGAGACAATCTCGGAGAGACGATCTCGACGATCTCTTCCTCCTCTAATGCTTCAAGGAGAGGAGGATTGACATTCGTATCCTCTTGAAAAGCTTCTTCCACTGTTTCAGGGGCGTCGATTGTCGATCTTGATTTTGTTTTGAACACTGCCCACCATTTGTTTCGTTGGGCTAAGCATCCTGGATAAGGAGCAAAATACACTTGAGT
>JAOVYX010002516.1:0-11721 GCA_035668315.1 Drosera spatulata
AGAAACCTTGAAATATGATATGGCCTATCATAATCTTACAGAAGATGATGTACATAACAGATTGGAATGACGCCGTCATATTCATGTAGTCGACCCCACTTGATGGAATAAAGGCCTAATTTGTTGTTATTATTTATTTTCCTTTTATTTTTCATTTTTCTTTTTGGAGGAAATATGGAATGCTTTTAATGACCATAGCATGTTTGTAATAAGACCAACATCATTGTAACACTGAACACTTAGATGGAATGAAATTGAACCAAGAACAGCACTTTACAAGCTTTCAAACATAAGAGCAGAATATCTAGAAGTTAAAGAACGCAATCATCAGTAACTCACTTTAGACTTGGGACTTGGCTTCAAGAAGAATGGAGAGCCAGTAGTCCGCCAAGGCCAACTCAGTTCAAAGCAATTCAAAGACCTAATAAACAATTTATGTCAGCAATGCTTATTGAATAGTATAACTGCAACAACCTTACTGAAGCACCTCTAAACCAGTATTTACCAAAAATATTCATTGAAGTCATCATAATTTCTCCAAGCAGAATGGGGTGCTCGCCCATTGTTATTGTTTGTTGCCTCCTGCAAGATCACCATCGTGAAATGCTTAATAACGTTTGTTCAACGACTGACTTCCTGATGTTAGGAAAATCTCAACAAAACAAGTGTTAAGTATGTCCATGATTGATGATTCACAAAGTCAACAGAAGGATTCATCAAGTAAAAAGTGACTAAATTAGCAGCAACCATCAACACCCCAAAAAGAAAAGAGGGGAAAAAACAGATATGAATTTTGCACAATCTTACATAGGCTCATTTGCAGAAACCGAATGGCTAGCTGGTTTATACGATTGTTTATCTACTCACTTGAAATCAAAAAGGATAACTCCAATACTGCGCAATTGGTGATGTACATCCTCACACTGATTACTCAAACTTAAAAATACCAGACGGAACAAGCCTACCTATTAACCATGATACTATAAAAGAAAAACTGTATTTTACAAACAGATTCATAAAAATTTCTTTTAAGAGTGAGATTGCCACTTGATATGGGAAAAGCATGTCAGGCTAAAATCAGAGAAAAGATGACTACTTAAAAAAAACTAACTGCCACTAGCAGCTGAAGCTCCGATGAGGAAGCATTCATACCGGATATACAGAGAGGAACCAGTAAGAAAAGCTAACCAGCCAAGGCATTGTTTTTCATGTTCAGATGCCCGATATCAACTATATTTCGCAGGAAAAAAAAAAGTGTGTATCTGTTTACAATTTCTTTTTATTTTCCACCAAGATCCTCTCAATTGAGTCCAACACATGTAAATAGCATTACGAAAAAGTTCTAAATCATCTCAAAGAATAAAATAACTATAGTATAATGAACCTACAGCCGCAATGACATCGTACAGAGGTGCAATAACCCTCTCCAAAAATGAAACTCCAGTTTGTGTCTTGCAACTATCAGCTGGCTTTGCAATTTGTTGCCTCAATATTTCATCCAGCTCCCTTGCCATCTGAAATATATCGAAATTAAAAAACATAGAACAATAAGTCAAGCACATAGGAAGGAAAAATAAGAGTAATATTGCAATGAATTGGTTACAGAAGTCCAAGCATTTGAATGGTTTGTTGACTCTTTTTGCCACCTTGAGAACAAATCGGTACCACACTTATAAAATCACAAGCTAACTTGACAATGGGCATGCTAAGAAAGCAAAATAAGCCAAAAAAAAAAAAAGAAAAAGAAAAATTATACCACATTAGAACAAGCTTAAAAGACATGGTGAAGCCAGAGTAGATTCTATACAAAGATATGAACAGAAATTCCAGCTAACATACTACATATATTAAAGAATAAACACATAAAATATAGCCTGAGGTTACCTACATGATGAAATATGTAGCACAAGCATTCCGGAAGAAACCTAACATTGGCAGCTTCCCCCCAGATTAGGAAATACAACGATATAAATAAAACCTTCTTCTCCTTGCTAACAGACTCCAAGCTGCAAAAGCAATCAGCTTTAGCAAAAGATAGTACTTATTTGCAAATGTCAATCACACTAACTAGCAGGACAAATAAAAAGGAAATAGTTAAAGAGCCATACTTGCTCCATACGGGTTGAAGTATCAAGTAGTTGCACCATTTGACATAATTGTCGAGGGACTTGGCAAACACCTTTTGAACAGCAGCCTCGTCTAGTCTCTAGTTCAGAGAAATAATATTCATTGTCAAATGCCTATCACACCAGAAAACTTTTTTGTGCTCTGAATACAAATCCAACACGAAGGTGTAAATGCAGATAAATGGGAAACAAAACAAATATCATCCACCAGTTTACCATACATTGGACAGGTCAAGTCAGGTGAAAGTACACGAGCTCCAACGCACATGCCACATAGATATTCTTATGTCACAAACTACCCCTCATAATAACATACATAAAAGGATGCATTTTTGGATTCCAGAAAAGGTAGTAACTAAAAAACTTCACATTGAACTCATAAGTTAGTTGCCGATATAACACTGCCATGTAATGCAATACTCAGAGCAGATCCTTCTCCCCCACAACCCCTTTTTTCCCTTCTCTTCTTCTTCTCTCTCCTGGCGAGGGGAATGGTTGTTGAGTTGTTCAAACTTCAATTTATACTAAAATTCGTAATTTACATAGAGTGCACTCTATGCTAGACATTAAATCTGTTCTTTTATATTTTCCACTTTTTAACATTTCGCTTCTACAGTGGAATTGTCATTACTTAAACTGGTAGACCTCTGCCACTCAAAAAAAAAAAAAAAAAACTATATCAAATCGTGGCACTTATCTCTCTGTCTTCTAGTCTTGAGAAATGTGTAAAGCATATGTTTGTTTGGATACTCGCCAACTAATCTGAAAGTTATGGCAATATTATCACTTGCTCATAGCCATTTTGGAAAAGCATTTGGCACCAAAATCAAGATTGAAGTCATGTGGATGACAAATCCCCTGAAAGTTTCTAGAGAACAAATTTGGCAATTGGATCAAACACTTATGCAATGATTCTTAATCATAGGTCCAATTCTCGACAAATACGACGACTCAATCTACATCCTCCTCTCCCAAACCTCGCTCTAAATAGAACCTCTGGCGCTGACTAAGATACATTGAGTTTCAAGTTATACAAAAGAAGTTGTAGCACTTTCTAATGTCTCCATAACTTATATCAAGGCACAGCAGAAGTGGTTTGGTGGCTAATAGAAAGCCTACAAGTTCTTATTTGCCTACGTATTTAAATAAACCACATAGATAGCAATAAATGGGGGAGGCACAGATTGAACTTGTGACCTCATGTAACAGCCTGCTCTGATATCATGTCGAGAAACCAACTCTATCAAAAATCCGAACTAATGATAGCAGGTCTTATTAATGTATATCTAACAGCATGAAGTATAAAAAAGTGGTATGCCATCAACTCAACACAGGAACAAACCAAGCATTAGCACCAACTTTGTCAATTACAGCTTTAGAACTTGTGATCTCATGTAACAGCCTGCTCTGATATCATGTCGAGAAACCAACTCTATCAAAAATCCGAACTAATGATAGCAGGTCTTATTAATGTATATCTAACAGCATGAAGTATAAAAAAGTGGTATGCCATCAACTCAACACAGGAACAAACCAAGCATTAGCACCAACTTTGTCAACTACAGCTTTAGAAGTGTAATGGGAAAAAAATAATATTAAGGAACAGAGGGAAAAAAACCTACAGGCTCAACTTCTTCTGGGATCCGAAGCCGAGATTGCTCATTTGCAAGGAGATGGACTACATGCTCACGTTGATTGGAGACATTATCTTTCTGCCACAAAGAGTAACAAATGAGTTACAATAAGACGCTACATCTAAAAAAAAATACATCTCAAATGGCAAATCACAAACATAGAAGCAATTCAGATTAGACCTAAAACCTATTGAGATAAAAATAACATAATGAGTCTACTACCATCAATTCGGACTTTTGATAGAGTTGGTTGCACGGCATGATATCAGATCAGGTGTGACAGTGAGGTCATAAGTTCAAATCCTACAACTCCCAATTGTTGTTGTGTTTGTGTTTGTGTGGCACTTGATTTGTGTTGGGTCAATGCATTGTCCACGCGAAGCCCAAGTGGGCTTTCGCATAAGGGAGGGTGTTGACATACAAATAATATAATGGACTCACTACCATCAGTTCGGACTTTTGATAGACTTGGTTCTACGACAAAAGCCAAAGGCTTAAGATATGGACATTACTTGAGCACAACATGGGAAACAAAGAAGCGACCTTTAACTGTGTTATTTTTGTTTTATGGAACAACGAACAGCAGGAGAAACAACTCAAAACAAACCTGGAAACCGAACACATAATGAAGAAAATCAAACATATCAGGACCCCTTGTAGCTGGAACTTGAAAATCCCCAGGCAGCTTCGGCAAGTCTCTGAAGTATCTCAAAGCAGACATGGCAGCTCGTACCTGACACAAGCTTAGCAATTAGATAAACGAAAACAAGTAAAATCAACATTATTTTATTTTATTTTTACTTATTTTAAAAGTCAACATATATAAACACATCTCGAGTGTCACTTCACCAAATCCCACCTCGGCAAAGGAAACAATAGCATTAGCTATTGTTGGTGCATCCATAGGAATGATGTTATAAGCAATTAGATCCTCTGTCATTGCTGCATCAGACTCCATGACTTGTTTTAGCTGCATCATAAACAATTCAAGGGTTCTAGATAAAGCAGGACATTGATCCAATAAACTAGCCCTGTCTACAAAAGAAGAAAACATATTTACCAAACATGAATGATTCAAACTGAAAGAAATATGAAGCAATTCGACAAAGTTTATAAAAGTGATGAACCATGCAGTAATTTGCACAATGGAATCACAACAAACTTCATCTAAGAAGATATAAAGCAAGCAACTATTTTTTCCTTGAAACAAATTACAGGAATAAAACATGCACGCTGAATACTATAGGGAACACTAAATAGTTTGAACCTCTTCAGACATTAATCTATCTGCATCCTCTGGAGAAACCTCCTTCATCATCTGCTCAAGCACATCTCCTAAAACCTTAAGAGTTGCAAAAACTTTTTTCCTCTTCTTTGTTTTACGCTCCAGCCTGAAAAAATGATGTTAAAAGGTTAAGTTTGAGCCAAAAAACTACAATAAAAGGTAAGATCAACCACATTTTTTTATTCAGGACCCTAGTGTCATAGCTAAAGCATTATATTAAAAAGCAAAGCGACTTCATTAATAATTTTTCCCTTGACGTGCAAAGTGAAAACTGAGAACAAGTCCAAAGAATAAAGCAAATAGTAAAACATTTCCTAGGCAATAAATATCCTTGCCTTGACAGTAATGTCACTCTTCATTTTACTGGCATGAAGCAAGGACATAATTCTCATGCATACTCGGAACATCAGAAGGAAATAGTGGCAGCAGAAAGGTGACAAAGCATCTACTAAGTAGAAACAACGTTCTACTCCCACCATCCCAGATAAATTGTGATGAGTTGACCTGACACGATTATTATGAATTCATTGATAATGGGATATTGTACCAAAATACCGTTAGTAATGGGTAAGAAAAGATAAGGATCGTGAGTGGATAGAGAGAGAATTAGAGAAAACATGCATGAAAATTGTGAGGTAGAGATAGAAAAATAATGATGGAAGATTATGTGATATAAAGGGTATTATTGATTTTCACCCAAATATTGTCAATTTGGGAAACGTTCCAATTTATGTGGGATATCCAACGCAATTTATCTAGGACGAGGGAGTATGACTTAATAGTTAATTCACTTTGTATTGTTATTTTATTTTTATTTTATTTTTGTTAAATTCATAGGTACATGAAGTGGGAAAAAATATTATTTTTTTATTTTTTGTGAAATTCATAGGAACATTAAGTGGCAAGAAATTATGGGATTCAAATTTAGGTCAATGATCTACAGAAACAAATGCACAAACCATCAGACCAATTGCCTTCTTGAATAGAATGGAAGAACATCAAGGAAAATGAGCCAAGTAACACACAATCCCAAGGCAACCATGGTTGGAAGATTTGTGATGTTCTTATGGGGTACAATTCGCCATCTCTAACTTCCATCACCCCCGTCCATAGATAAGGGTGGGATACCTGGAAGCTCTATTCTCATACTTGCTCTAAAGAACATCCTTTATATAAAACAGGGAATATCCTACCAATAATGAAAGATTCTGCAGCATATTATTTAGATACATGAAATAGTAGGAAAAGCACCAAATTTTTCAGATACGGTAGAAAACTGTCATATTAATCCAATTCCAAGATCATGATGGCCATGTAGATTGAAAAATAACTCAACCAAATACTGCTCATAGTTGCAGATTCACCAGTTGAGTCAACTAAGAAAACACAAGGCTAACAAGGATGCGAGATACATAGATCTGGCAAGACATACTCTCCAAGATTTCCACTAAAAACTCCCGATTCTCTCAGCTTCATCTCCTCCTCGCGCAACTTGTCCACGTCATGCTTTTCTCTGTATCTTTTATAGAACTCTTGTAGTCGAGCAATGTCTTGACTTCTATCGATGCTTCCACCTTCCCTCTTCGCCAGCTTTTGCTGATAAATAGAAATAGAAGCAATTCAAAATAATTGATAGATCAAGAATATGCTTCTCGAAACAGAAACCAAGAGTATCCTATTGACAAAAGAGGAAAGAGCTAGATTAGAGTTGCACAAAATCCTGAATCAACCATAGAACTTAACATACCTAACAAGAATAGCCACAAAATATGTGTCAAGCTGAGAGGAGTGTTCACTCTCTTATAATACCTGTCCGTCTCCCCTAGCTGTGAGTAGAAGACTCAACAGAGATGTTTAAATTGAATTCAGTTCCTACCAGTTCAGGAAGCCACCACGGGATGCACAAAACTTAGAATAACTTTTCCCAGAAAATTAGAGACTACCTTCCAAACTTCCTTGTTCCCCTAACGTTCATTTTTTTGTCCTCAAAAGTTACAACTTCTTAACAATGCATCTCATTGGCCTTATTCAGTATCCCGCAACCCTTGACTAGTCATCTCCAACAGTCCCACAACCTCTCTTCCTACCTTTGTATTCTACGCAACATTGATACTAAAATGATAAAAGCTAAAGGACAGTAGAAGGAACAGATGGTTTCTAGAAATTAGAAAGTTCTTGCATCAACTTTATCTCATAATATTTACCCTTCACTCTTCTCTGTTCTTGTCCTGTAAGGTTTGGGAATTGGAACCATTCAGTTCATGAACAAAGGAAAAATAATACAGAAAGATGTGCGGGCACAGGTCCTTGTGTGTTTCTAAGCAAATACATTGAAAGAATCTACAAACCAATGTACTGAGTATATGCCCTATAGGGTCAAAACTGGTCTTTGGTGCAAGGTCAAAATTTTAGTAGTGAAGCTACGATTAAAACCAGCGTTCCTGTGTATGTGTTCCTAGCCTTTCTCTACCCTCCACCCCAAGATATTTCACTGGTGCTTTACTTCTATGAAGGTGGTCTAACATCATCCAAGTCCATGGAGCTCTACAGTTTCATATAGCCTTAGCTTCCATTTAGGAGCTCCTCAAGAATATTTCAAGTGCTCCCCACTAGCCCAAGTAATCAAGACTAGAAGATCATAGGTTCTCCATCAAACGCACACCCCAAGAATGCTACTTGCCTCAGTTTGGAGCCAAGTTTCAAAATGGCAAAAAATCCATTATCCAACACACTAATACAACAACAAAAAATCAAACCTTTATCTCAACAAATGCTACATGAATACGACGACGTCATTCCAATCTATCATGTACTCACAAGTCGTCATATTCATATTAAGAGATTCAACGGGACTTTTTACGTATAGGTTGCCGGCTACCTAACACACAACTCTCACCATTTTATCCGGACTTGGGACCGGTTAGGGACGGAATAAAAAACCCCAACCTAGATAGGTTTTATCTAACACACTAATAAGTGACAAAAACAAAACAAGACCTAGCTATTTAGCAGTCTATACATAATTTTCTTAAGAACAACAAATAGATAAGATGAAGGTGGTCCACACCATCCAAGTCCATGGAGCTTTACATTTTCAGAAAGCCCTAATTTCTATTTAGATGCTCCTCATGAAAACTTCAAGTGTACTCATAATTGCTAAAGCTACATTGTTGGTTTGGATCCAAGTAGCAAAACCAACAAATTTAAAAGTTTTGCACATAAAAGTAGACGACAGGCAAAAAGAAATGGCGTAGAATCTATCCACTAAGAAAAGTACAAGTGATACATCCACTAAACATTGTATATGTTCTCTTAAGAGCAACAAATAGATATGATCAAATGCATCAACAACAAACCCATCAAAAAAACGATGACAACAATCACACACCTTAATGACAGACATTAATCCTGTCTTGAACTGTAGCACACCTCTCCCCTCACTATCCGGATCCAAATTCTGCGCCAACGAGTACCCATGCTCGCACACTACAATAACAAGACAACCACCCCAAACAATTCATCAGAACACTCGTTCTCGACCAAACAAAACAAGACCCCCTAAAAGGACCATCCAAGTTCCAACAACCACCCAACCAATCCTGTCGTAAACAAGGTCCCGGGTGTTCGCAGTCTTACCCCTGTTTCGAAAACAGAGAGACGGTTACCTAATACAATCGTAAAATAAGTGAATGCCTATCCAAAAACATACGAATCCTCGAGACATTGGGATCCTCGAGCTGAATCTCGTCCGCAGCCCTCAGAATCTCATCAATAACCCTGCTATTCCCAAGCGAAGACGGCACGTTCCCCGCGATCCCCGTCGTCGCCGGCCTCCCGTACACACCATCCGTCCCGCCTCTCTCCCTCCTCAGCGCCGCCCTCACTAGCCTCTCCCACAAATCCTCCGGTCTCCTTGCCATCTAATCAAATCGGATTCAAAAACAAAGCATCAATTGAAATTCGAAGGTGAGAATTGAGTTATCTGAGGAAATGGAGCTCACTGTGACGGAGAATTAAGGGGAATGAGATTGTATGAGAAACCCTAATTGAGATGAATTGGGGATTTTTTGCGAGTTTCTTTCTCTTTTTTTTTTTTCTTCTTTTTTTTTTTTGGTTGAGTGATGGGATGAAGAAATGGGTGAGAGAGAGAGAGGAAGGAGAGTGGAAATGAAAGATGCGGCTTTGGGAAAGTCAAGTGTTTGAAAGTTTCGGATATCTAGATTTTTGGAACTTTGGTCTTGTGGGGATTGTCTCTTTGCGCAATGATATGTCCAAGTGTTTTAAACTACAGAATTTGATGATGGTTTTTCTGGAACCAATTTGTTGCTAATCTCTGTGTGGGTGAAATTAAGGCTCATAATAATAATTTTGTCTGACTAAAATTTCCATTGTTTTTTTGTTTTAATGAATTAAATAATGACTTATGAAATAAAAAAACCATCTTGTACATAAATTTATGATAAAATATTATAAACGATAAATAATTATGAAAATTCACATGACGTATTATTTTAGAGATTTATTTTCGTATCACCAAAAACTTTATTCCTACAAGATACCACTTTAAAATAAAAAAAACATCATTATTTTTTTATTTGTCCATTTTTGTTATTTTTCCACCCTTTTCTTTTTTTTTTCTTTATTCAATGACCGATTATCATCATCTTCATCATCGCTCATCTTCACAATCGACCATCATCATCTCCATGATCGTTCATCATCATCCCCATTACCGCTTATCGTCATCAATGGTTGTCGTCGATTCGATCAAATCGTACGATGTATTTAATCAATCATGGATCATCGCTTATCTTAAAGACCAATAAAACAAACTTTTCTCATCATTATCAATCATCATGAATCAGCAAAATAGCATCACTTGCACTGCTACAAATTAAATATGCAAGTTAGTGTCATGATCAATCACGAAGTAGCACGCATCAATACTAGTTACAACAAAAGCATATCTAACCAAATGAGAAATAAACAAGTGGGCCACAAAAACTAGTAAAAATCTAACATTTCAAGAATAAGTTCAATAAAAAGCTGAATTTCCAACAGATAAAAATATAATCATTATGTTGTTAAGGTAGATCCGTATTACCAAGGTAACACATACATTGTCAGCAACTAAAAGAAAAATTGGAGCGTGAACATAAATAGAATGTTGCAATCCTAAATCTCAAAATGTCATTCATATAGCTTCTGATGGAGGTTTTTTGAAGTGTTATTCATTCTGGCGTATTACGTTTGGCATAGACGTACTAGTATGTTGAGTTCTTGAATATGGTATGTCAAGCTTCAAATCTAGGCATACTAGATCATTTTCACAGGCGTACTAATTATGTTTTGAACAAATTTAATCAAAAACATAAAATAGTACATCATTTTTGCACAGACATACAACCTTTAAACCAAATTATTTTATGTGTAATGGCGTACTACCTCTTTTTACAGGTGTACTAGTACGTCCGAACTAGTATGTCTTCCTAGATTGCCTTCACACATGATTGATCATTCTTTATTTGAAAAACCAATATGAGAAACTAATACGTCTTACCCTCGAACTAGTACATTTAAGTAATCTTGATCAAAGAAAAAAAAAAAACGTCTCGTTTCTGAACTAGTACGTCTTCCTAGATTGCCTTCATCATGATTGATAAACTTTTACTTATAAAACAATTTTGACATAATAAATTTTAAATAGGTGTACTAGATTTTGCGTAGGAAAGACGTGCTAGATTTTTTGAAAGCATATTAGATATTCATCAGTTTATTTAGGACTACTAATTTTTCAATTTGTACGAGCGTACTAGTTTTTGTTTAAAACTATCTTTTTCAAGACGTATAAATTTTTATAATATCACGTGTTTTAGAGATCTTTCAAGTTTGCGAAATTTGTATAGACGTACTAATTTTTCATTGACATACTATTTTTTTGAGATATACTATATTTTTTCATAGACATACTAATTTTTTTTTAGGCGTACTAGATTTTTTAATAGGCATACTGGTCACTCTCCTTTTCTTCATCCCCACAATCCAACCCATCACCACCAACCGCATGATTTCACCAGCACCACCATCGTTCCAACCCCTCCTCTTCCTCCTCCTCCTCCTCCGATAACCTCGATGTCTCATCCGTAACCTCAACATTCCTCATCACCAGCAGCGTAGTACACTAAATCCAGATCGACCACACCATCCAAAATCATTTTGCTCATAAATCAGCTTAGTCTCGACAAAAAAATAAAGATTAGATTCTTGATGATGATTATTGAGGAGACGATAAGATCTAAATACTCCTACAACATCAAAGGACAAAAATTTGTGGCAAAATCGATGTTGAGGGGTTGCAATTCTTATAGGGGAAATGGGACAAGGCGGCGATGGTGATGATAATGGCGTTGATGAGAATGGGAGGTTGAAGAAGACGACGGCGCTGGAGGGGAGAATGAGTGTAAAGCCTCAGAAAATTACGATCAAATAAATATAAAAATTATGATCAAATATTAGTTCGAAAATTAATAAACATAACGAAAATTTACGTTATCTCTTTTGTAATAAATTAAAAGTAAGAAACGAATCTCGTTTCAAACTTTTGAGACGTAACGTTACGCTCATAACTTTAAAACTTGTGACGAAGTTGGGTTAACTTTTTATCGCGAAAAAATTT
>JAOVYX010002517.1:0-11720 GCA_035668315.1 Drosera spatulata
AACCCAAGATGTTTAATTATAACCAAACACGGTCAACTAATAATGTCGTTGCGTGCACGTTAAAGGGTTAATTAAATTCCCCCCCCCCCCCCTCAACTAGCCATGTAACTGTAACCGTCATCATTGATAATTACAGAAATTGCTCCATATACAGAATTCACGTTTTCAGACATGTAGCATAAAATTAATTATATTGATTTTATGTATAGCATGTGACTATCATGATGCTTCATGTTTTCAAATAAAAATAATATTTAACAATATTCAGGATTATCTGAAAATAATTTTCCATATATTATGCAGGTCAGATATTTCTGTAACGTTATCTAATATTTTCATGATTTGATAGTTCGTCACAAAAATAATAAATATTCGTAAACATGGTGTCACACAACTTCAAGAATAGTTATATTAATCTATAAATATTTTATAGATTGTATCGTTATCTTTTTTAGGATGAATATTAAATATTCAAAACACAAATATTTAATTTAAGATAAAGATATATATTATCTCGTCATGATTAAAATCAAAATAATTCCAAAATCAACACGCGTTCAATCCTGCTCCGCGATATTCGTCGTACCTATAATAATAACACGAAGTATGAATATCGTCATATTATATTTTCAAATAATGCATACACATGTGTACACTTAGATGTGCAATACATATATAAATATTACACAATTGCATTAGAGTAAAAGTAGGGATAATTCCCTTTCATCCTCCCCTGTTCACACGAACAGGGAGTTCCAGGGAGGCTCAGGCTTGGCTCGATGACGAGCAGGATATCGCCGGGACCAGGTTCAGGCCGCCGGTCGACCGGACTTCTCCGGCGTCGTCGGCCGCGGCCAAGGGGGGTCGGGAACAAGCGAGGTGTATTGTCGTCGCGCGAAGGCCGTCGTCGTGGCGCTTGGTGATCGAATTCCGACCGTCCATGGTGTTTTCATATCAGGGAAGGTTGACGAGGGTCGGGGCTAATCGGATCCTAGTCGGGATGAGGGTAATCAAGGGTTTCAAGAGGTGTTTTCATGGTGATGACTGCGATTTGCTTCGTCGTAGATCAAGGGAACTCAGGTCGGTGGTTTCCGACGTCGTAGGTGGCCGGAGATAGACAGGGACTGGTCGCCAGCGTAGGGGTTGGCCGGATTTCGGCCAAGCGGTGCTGATGTGGGTCGACTCGGTTTGCGAATCGAAAATAGACGAAGACAAGAGAAAGATCTTTATCTTATGATCTGTTTTTCAAATACCAGTTGAACGTATCTCTAGTTGTATTTTACAACTATAAAATACACAGTTTGAAAGATTTATATAAATGATTATCATATTTTATAGTAGTTTATATCTTAAATGTTTGGGATTTTGAAAAAAAAAAAACTAACGTATAATCGACTCGATCGTTGGAAGTAATATTTAACTTGATATAAATCAATAATCAATCATAATTAAATCTTGTTAATTAAATTATAAAAATTTAGGATATTACAGAGAGAGATAATATTAGCGTCAGAACACGTCATCCTGAGAAGATCCCAAATCTGTTTATTAGTTTTGCTTGAGAGAGCAGTTGCAAGAATATCAGGTTCCATAGCTTCCCAGAGTACGAGTTTCAATGAGTTATCATCAGCCGACCAAACTTCACTCTCAGGATTGGACGGATCATCTCACAGATGAAAATATTTACGACGACTACGAAGATGAGCCTCGACAAACGTGTCCTATTGAACCCAATTCGAGTCCTTTAGTTTAATAGGAATCTTGAATGGTGCTAAATTAACGGTTGTCACTGGGATCACTTTTGAGAGTTACTACTGCTTATATCCCGCGGAAGCCATAGTCAAATCAGTGTGCGAACAGAAACACAAAGATTACCACCAAACAGATTTCAACAGAATGAACAGATCAGACAGAATGAACAGATCAGATAGATTTCAGACAGAAACGAACTGATCAGAGACAGATTTCAACGGAACGAACATAACTGACAGTTCAGACGGATCGGATCATCACCACCAGTCACTAGCGGTCAAAACAGATGCTCGACGACCACCAGAATAGACGGCGGGTGCGACGGCTTCAGTGGGCAGATCTGGCTGTGCAGGGGCGATCGGCGTATCGCGGCGCGTTCGGCGGTTTTCCGACGACAAGGAGACCTGTGGACTGATCGAAATTTTATGTTCTATCGTCCTACGGAATTAGTTTTCCAATCAGAAGCGTTGTTTGCTCTAAATCTAGGTTGAACGTCGCGTCCAAATCCAGCGGCGATTGACCAGGGCAGATCGGACAAATGTATTCGGCAGTGTTTAGTCGGCAATTGACAGGGATGATGGATTGGGTGTTAGGGCTATGGGTTTGGACTGTGGTGGTTTTAGGGTTTTTGGTTAGGGTTAGGGTTTGGCTATAATATCATGTTATGAATTGGGTTTATCAAAAAAAGTCAACCATCCCATGTGAAGGTCATATCTATATATATAATAACACAACCCGTTATAAAAAATAATATATATATTAATTCTTTTTATTTAATGAAATGATTATATAAAAATTCTTTTATTATAACTGTTAATAGTTTCATATGGTTTTTAAGAGATATTTTCAGAGAGTTTTTTTTTTACAATGGATATAGGGTATGTGTTTTTATTTTTGTAAAGATTGCTATTTTGAAATTCGATTCTTATAATTAAACTAAATTTGATTTTCAATTTGAACCGTTTAAATCATAATCAAAGACAATGAATTTAATAGGATAAAGATTATTTAATTTTAAATAAAACTCAATTACCTAATTACCAAATTGTCCTTTAAATTTTTTTCCTAAAGACGCGAATAATCTATCATGTCATCATAACATTTGTCATCAAGATTGTTTGCCTATTGAAAATCTTATGCAATTATATATATAATAGACTGGTGTTGAAATGTTAACATTGAACATTGAATGCTCATGTTTGCTAGCTTGTCGTGTGAAGAATGAAAATGCAATCCTTCTGCTTACTTTGCCTTCATTGTTAGCCGCAAGGAGTGGCATCCTAGAATTATTGGACTTCACAAACATTTTTAGCACGCAAACGATGCTAGATTTTTTTGGACTGAGCTCGTGCTTTCCCACTACAAATTCACACTATCGCGAAGGGCCTATGAATAGGCTTGGGAAGCATAGAGCAAGGCATAACAAACACTCCACAATAAAGCCATCAGATAAGAAAAATACCTAATTTCGAGTATTGAATGCGATTCCGATAAAAAAGAAAAAATATTGAGAGTTATTCTAATGATTGTAATTCTCTAATTGAGTCTAAAAACGATATTTATGATCCTTAATTAGTGGATATTTTGATATTAGAAAGGTCCCATGATTTTTACCACTTTTATTTTTTAAGGGTTTTTCATGTAAAAATATTAGTATCGACTCTATTTTTTAGGTTATTTAATTATTTCATTTTAATTTGCACGGTGAAACAAAAATATCGGACAATTTTCGCTATAACTTACACCGATTTTTCGAAAAAGAGGTGGATTAATTTAAGATTGAGCCGTTTTTTTTTTTTTTTTTTTCAGATTTAAAACAAGGCAAAATTTAAATTTTCCAAAATTGGAATCAATGAAGATATGGTAATGATAAACGGACATAACTAGTGTTGTCTTGTCCACAAAAAAGATGACAATGAGATTATGCAAAATACCTCTTCAGTGAACTACTTGGGGAATCTTGCACAGACGCGTTGCTTTAGGGACTTTTGATAGTAGAGAGGGGTGGAGAGGGATCATATCTGTCCTATGATTCCATTAGCCACACAAGAAACAATGACCAGCGTTTACAAAAGCGAGCATCGGTCTCATCAACTCGTACTTTAATCTTGAGTAATGTTCTCAGTAGAATCATATTATGCAAAATGGCTGATTTTGATGCAGCAAAGATGGCTGCAACAAGTAGTGCTATTCGTTTTTGTGTCCGATAGATTCAACATAAGTGGCTATTTTTCAATTCCCGTTAATTATCTCATAATCAGTCGCTTGTGCTGAATGTACTAGTTTGATGTGCATGATGAAGTGAACCAGCCGTTGCATGTAGTTGGCTGATCCAGAATGAGCCCTGACACACACATCATATTTTGTACTCTAGACGGGAATAATGCAACAAATGAGATGGTATTGATGGGATAATTAGTGTCGTACAATGTAATTAACAGAAGATAAACTTGTAAGGTATTGCCCTGTAATTCATACGGTCTACAGTGACTTGTTTGATTTTCAGGATGGAGAAACTAGTTTGGAGAAGATTAAGCAGTCAGGCAAAGGTGCTGGGCACAGCGGTATCCATAATCGGTGCTCTTATAGTGATTCTTTATAAGGGTCCAGCCATCATACTGGTGTCGTCGAAGTCAACCATGTCATTTCATGGCTTTCTTCACACGAGCCAGACACAATGGATAGTCGGAGGCTTTCTTCTAGCTTCAGAGTACATTCTCACTCCTATATGGTATATTGTGCAGGTGCTAGAATGATATCCTATCGGGATTTTGAATGCAATTCTGAACATAACAAGCAGCGAAATTCCTAACTAATGTTGTATTACACTTGATCATCGGTTTCAGGCACAAATAATAAGACAGTACCCTGCGGAATTGGTCGTAGTTTTCTTTTACAACCTTTTTGTGGCGTTAATGTCAGCAATTGTAGGCTCCGTTGCAGAACCTGACCCGAGTAAGTGGAGATTGAAGCCAGACATTTCAATGGCTGCTATTGTATATGCAGTAAGGGCACCTTCACGTAGAACATGTGTATCCACAATCTGATGCGATCAAGTATGTCATATCTCTAGATGAACGATATCAGTTGTGTGATCATGTAATTTGTGTCTTGCTCGCTATTAGGGACTCGTGGGATCATTTTTGGGGAATTCTGTTCATGCCTGGGTGATGCGCCGAAAGGGTCCAGTCTACGTCGCTATGTTTAAGCCAGTTTCCATTGTAGTTGCTGCAGCAATGGGAGTCATATTCCTCGGCGACACCCTTCATCTTGGAAGGTATTTGCTTTTCGTAGCCGATCCAATACTGGGAAGCATTTTCATAGTTGAAACCAGCAACTGTAATCATTTGAAGATGCTTACTGTTAAACCTCAACAGTTCTTTGTTTTTGTTGAGCTGGATTCATGAAATTAGCCCTTGTCTTATCCTAAAGAGGGTTGCATTCAGTTTGCATTAACGAGTCGACTTGGATCATATTGCAGTATCGTCGGTGCTACAGTGATTATCTTGGGATTCTACGCTGTCATGTGGGGAAAAGCAAAAGATGACATCTACGAGGAGCTTCCAGCTCCGAATGATGCGGAATCATCTGCTCATAAGACTCCCTTGCTGCACTCTGCCGGCATAAAACAAGTTGATGGAGACGAGCGATTTGTTTGATACCAGCTTTTTCATGTAGCCCGACTACATCAAGTGATGCTACTTTGGTCTCCCCTTGGCCACCTGAATCTTTTGTTGTGTATGGATAATGTTAAGCTAAATATCACTCTGATGTGGAGATATGATATGTCAAGTAGAAGATTTTCGTGCCTAACCAGTTGTCTTGTTTTCTTTTTCTTTTTTTCTTTTGTCTTTGATGTGCAATTTGTGTATTTATATAGTTGCTTTGCTTAAGCAATTAGGTGTGTAAGAAGTGCATAAAACACAAAAGAAAACATAGAGAAAGAAAAGAGTTGCTCGGCAGTGTGTTCGGAGAATTTCTTGGTTCAAAAAATATTCGCACAGTCAGGTTCTAGGGAGCAGATCAAGGTCCATCCAGTGTTCGATCGTTCTCAAATTTGATAAATGGGTACACTGACACGTGGTTCTTCAAATCCAACGGTCAGTTTTGTGATGCGATCTCCTACGTCGAGATATTCAGTCCGAAATAATAATCTGCATCTTGACTCCGATTTAATGATCTCTTTCCTTGTTTTTTCCTTGTTTAAGTCTCTCTTGTGTGCCAAAATTGTTACCTTAATGTTATTATTGTCGTATACTTCTAGTGTGATGTAGAGAAGATCTTTGTATGCCCATTATTCGAATATAGTGGAGATTTTGAATGGATTTCGATATCGTCCTGTGGTTTTTATCCCTCACCTTGGAGAAGGTTTTCCACGTTAAAAAATATCGTATCATTTTTGTTTTATGTTTTATATGATATATAGTGCATTAGTATAATTTTCTAAAAGGTTTATACCTAGAGAAAGACGTAATTTACTCCACAATGATAACTCGGTATAAGTCGAGTTGATAATCCTCCCACCAGATAAATCACCAAATGTATATATTCGGCCGGCCATAAAGGAAAACAGCCGGAAGCTAAATTCAACTCCTATTAAGGAAAGCCCATGTATTGAACTAACGTTGCTGATTCTATGTGAGATGTCGCCAGAATATCCGAAGTTGCAGCCTTTTCAGTCTTTGGCCATTTTCTGAACTTGGATCAACATTATAAGTAACTCAATTTCATACAATGTGCATTTCCTTATTCCTCAAAATCTCACCAGGGAATAAGATAAAAGTACAGAATAGTGAAGAGATAGGTGACAAATAACATGCAGGCTGAGCCTGTCAGTAGGCTGGAATAGGAGGCCAAACTTTTTTCTGTCGTGGCAGTTATACGACTCATAAAATTTGAGACCCAATACGCTGAAAGTAGGAGACAAAGATAATCTCTCTCTCTTTTACCAATGTGGCTTCCTCCAGTCCTCCGCTACATAACGCTCCATAGAATAGTCCTAGTCAATTGAATATATTTCTTTCGTCCTAATATACATGTAACATCTTCCTCGTTGAATTATCTTAATTCATTTATAATCTTTTTAATTTTGATGAATATTTAATTTAAAAAAATTAATCATGTTATGTTACATTACATCTCACTATCTTTTTTAACAAGTGTTATAATAAACCTTACTATCGCTATAAAAATATCCATTTTTCACTAAACACCACAAAAATTGAACACATATAAATCTCCGTCTTAAATGAAACCGTCATAATTGAATTGGGACAAAAGAATAAGTGTTTTTAGAAACCTTTTATCTTGACTCAAATATGGATAAATAAAAGTAACATATCAACAAAGTTTACAACATCATCGAACAAGCTACTATAATGTACTCCCTTCATTCCAAAATTGTTGTAACATTTTGACCTGATATGCGTATCGATGTAAAGCTTGACACGAGTGCAGCAACTATCAAATATAATTTTTTGTAAATTTATCGTGAAACATCAATGATTGTATAAGTTATGTACTTCAACGTAACACATGTTACGGGACGATCCAACGTGATTTGATATAAAAATAAGACACACATATATATATATATAATATAAAATATATAAATATTGAAAGAAATATATGACGGAGGTAGTACAAGCCTTATAACGAGTATTAAAGTATAGTACAAAGGCGACATTTAACCCTACAGGGTGGTAACATTCACTGGACAGATAAAGCACTGGAGTGCTCCTCTCCTTTGTTGTTGTTGTTCTGGATAGGGCTTGACCTCAATCCTTTGCCTTCCTTCACCCCAACAACACAAACCCAAAAATCCTACATTAATCCATTCATTCATCAATCAACATGGCAACACTCCCTGCATTATCCCACACACTCCACAAACCACCCTCAATTCATCACCGCCACCACCGCCGCCACCGCCATCATAATCCCCGCCGGTCACTGCCATCGAGTTGTGCTCTTCGACTTGGCTTCCCATCATCCAATGTCGCACCATTCGGCCATTGCTCGTCTCGCCGCGGGGGGGAAGCAACCCGCGTGGGCAGTGTGGGGAAGATAAGGTCTGTGGCGGAGGAGACCGAGACTATGACGAAATCTTCTCAACAAGAGACCACATCCTCGACTTCTAAGCAGGCTTTCTCGGTCCCCGTCTCGCCTTCCGATAAGCTTTTCCTGTACTTCCAGGTATTGTGCTGTACTATTTTTTAGGCCTTCTTTGATGAATTGGGCTGCTGGGGTTTCTGTCTGTTGATGTCATGTTTGGTTGGAACCTGATTTCTTATGTTGTGTTGTTTGCAAGTATTAACGAGAAGGAGAGGATTTCAGGGAGGGGTTTAGGAATGAAACCTATTTGTCGCTTCAGTTTTGGGATTGCTGGTTTGTGCAGTGTCTGATGGTAAGGGCCGGTTCGGTTGAGTTGATAATAAGGGAATTTGGGTTCAATTGTCACTGGCTTTGTGAGATGGCTTGTAGATGGCTTTGTGAGAAGTTTGCGCTGATCGTGCAATTCTAGCTCCAGAATTCAGGAGATAATTTACAAGTTGTGTTGACATGCTTTAGATCATAGTTACAGAATTATCTAAAATGTCTTTATGTTGAACATGTGGGGAAAAGTTCATCAAGGTGCGAGTAGGAGGAAGAAGTCTCTAAGTTTACCAAGGTGCCACTTGGGTTTTTGAGATTAGTCGTCTAGCATGTTTTGATTCTAAGTTTGGAAAAAGTTTGTATTTATCCGTGTAGTTTCCACCACCAAAATTCCAGAGGCAATGTACGAGTTGTGATGTCATGATTTACATCATAGATTCAGGATTCTTTGAATGTCTTTACATGAGGGTTGGGAAAACTATATCAAGTTTTATGAGGAAAAAATCCTTAAGTTTGATGATGCAAGTACTTTTTGGCCCGTAAAACATTCTAATGAAATTGTTAGATGCAGGCTTAAAGCATCTTCTTTTTCCGTGTTGGTTTCAAAGGCACATGATGTCTATCTAAGTGCCTAATTACTCGACTACTGGTTCTTTCGTACTAGTTTTATTCTTTATCCTATTTACGTACTGTCAAGACACTGAGCTTTGTAATTTATCTCATTTGATTTCCTTGGCTGCTTTGCAGGCAGAAGGCACAATTGATGAAAAAGTAATGCCTGCAATGACCAAGGCATTAGAGGTATTTCTGTCTTCTGTGGAATTGGGATCATTTGCTAGTCAGAGCTAGTTTGTGTTGTCTTATTCTGTTGCTTATAGCCTTAGCCTCAGTGAGAATGAGATATGGTGATTGTTCAATCAAATAGTTGTGTAGTACTACAAATTGTGGTGAATATGTCAGCCTTATCAATTGATGAAACACATGGCTGAAACACTTACAAATTGGACGTTTTATGGGAGAGAATTTCCAATTGAAAAGAAAGTTGCATTTCTTGCAATGGCCTAAAAAGTATAGTGTTAGATTTGTTAGATTTATTTGTTGGACGGTAGGAGTAAAACTTGTAAGCCTCTAGCACAGCATGGTGCTGATAGATAGCTCGTATTGTACATTCCATCTCTTACAAAATGCATTCAGCCGGATGGAGCTTGAAATTTAAGTTCTACATGCCCATTACTTTTTATAAAATTTCTCATTGTTTTCTTGAATCTGTCTTTACAAAAACTTTGTCGAACCGATCTTCTTTATGACATTGTGTCATTCGCTAAAGTCAATAGCAAGTTGAATGTCTTAGTTGTTATGTCCATGAATTAAAATGATTATTGGTGAGTAACAAGAGCTGGGGTGAAAGATATGTTTTTGGAGTGTTTGATTGAGATGATTTATTTGTGGTGATCGCATTAGAAATGTGAGTTTGACTTTGAATTCCAATGAACAAAATGATTTAGAGGTATTAGATTTTGTTGAGGCATATATAAGCGTCATGCTCGCTGGTAGTTCACTGGCAAGCAGCTTTGATCTGCTGAGTGGTCATGCCGCCCTGGGATTTATTGACTACTTTATTGAGGTGAAATTATCAGCCTATACCAGTTTCCATATTTGCAGTTAAGGTTGGTGACTGACTGTTAATTCTGGCTTCTTTATTTCCTAAGAGTTGGATTAAGCTTTTGATTAATGGTGGCGTCTAGTGGCATGAAAGGTCTCCCAGTCGATAGTGATGGACCATGTTTCATCGATGATTTTAATTAAGACGTCATGCACGAGAAATATGCACACAAGAGTTTAATTTTATGACCAAAAGTTCTCCTGGGGAGATCTAAAAGGTAAAAGCTCCTTGAGAAAAGAAGAGATGGTAGTGTAGTAAAGAAGTCAGTATAAGGCATTGTAATCATAGAAAAAAAAAAAAAAAAAACACCCCACTGTTAAATGATGATTTTGAGAAATATAAGCACGCAAAACGTACTTTGAGTGAACCTTAAAGTTGCCCATTCAACAAATCCCCGGTTGCTCTAATGGTTCCCCTAACCATAACATTTTCATACCCAAAAAAAAAAAAAAACGTACTTTGAGTGAAGCAAACACGAACAGGAATCAGCTATGACACTTGCAAGTTTTCACACAGGGGAACAAATTTAATCAGAGAGCACATTGTTGTGCCTGATTGGATTGCGTGTCTAGCATTTCCAAAGAAATATTTGGTAACACAAGGTTGACTTGGTCAGTATCTAAGGCTCTAGTTCCAAACGGGTCTTGGGAGAATACAAATTGAGAAGTTGCTTTTGTCGAGAATTAAATCTATGATGAGACATATTTGACAGAAGCGTATGACCAATAGTTCGAGCTTCTCAAAAGAATCAGTTTGCAATCAGTTATTGCGTGATGTAAGCTCTATAATTTGGTGTCAAATATCTAATCGAAGTGATTTATGAGCAGGAGAGGATGTTGACGTTCTGCAAATGTTAGTCTGCATTGTTAAAGGAACCTACCGTGTTTTCACGTTCTCCTAGACTAGGAAAGAGCCTAAAAAAAGGGTTTGGGGGGACTAGGGTTCCGGCCGATGGCGTAGGGGACTGCAACGGCACTAAAAGTGATCTATGGATAGGGGACGACCTAAAAAACTGGCGATTGGTCCTAATTTGAGTGAGGGTGAAGGGGATGCGATGGCTTCTATGGGCAAAGTGACCGATTCCTTACCTGAGATGAAGAGGAAGGATGGTAAAAAGGGGAAAACGAAGATGAAAGTAGATGAGGTGAAGAAGCCTGTGAGTGATGAGAATGCGAAGAACTCTGAGACTAATGAGAAGAATAGGGATGAGAATGTGAAGAAGGCTGATGTTGTGAAGGTGTAGGATGAGACGAAGGAGAGGAGGGATGCTGTGTTTGACTCTGGAGTGAGCTGTAATGGTGAGATGGTTGGCATGAAGGAGGAGGAGGAGGATGGGTCGATGGTTTGTGGCACTTTGTCACCTAATAAGGTGACTGGATGCAAATGTAGTGATGCAGGAGGTAAAGGGGTTGATGACGAATGATGAATGTGCTGAAGAGAGATGATATGAAAGGGAAGGGTTCACAGCAAGGCGGAAGTACTGCTGTGCCTCGTAAGAGTTGTTATATCGCAGGGAGATCTTCTAGTTGTGTGGATATGAAGAGTGAGGAAGAATTTGCTAATAAAGAATCCAAACAGGGGTATGAAGAGTGAGGAAGTACTGCAACTGGACTATGTTGTTGATAATGAGGATGAACTCACTATTACTTGGTATGATGTGATTGACGAATGAAGGTATTGGGACACTGCACTCCTAGGATATGTGATGGGATACAAAGTGCCTTATGCGAATATGATGAATTTTCTGCGCAATCAATGGAATAAGGTTGCCTGTCCTGAAGTGCTCCCCCATTAAAAGGGGTATTTCATTTTTTTCAGATTTGGAGATATAAGTGACAGGAAGAAGATCCGGGGTACCAGTTGGTTCTTTCAGTCCAGACCATTGGTACTAAGAATCTGGGAAGCCCACTTCAATTTTGATGAGCATGTT
>JAOVYX010002518.1:0-40100 GCA_035668315.1 Drosera spatulata
TCAATGTCTTCCTCTGTTACCAAAGCAGCAAGGAGCCTTTGGCAAAGAGGAACTGCATCAGGGCCTCTTGTTTCAAGCGTCAATAGTTCTAGAAAATGATCGACACTGTCAGTTGCTGGTGAAAACCCGCAGTGCTTCTCATATTCTAGTGATCCAAACCCATTTGAAAGATGGACCGAATTATCAGTATCAGTAAGGGCTGGAGTTGCCAGAAATAAGGACATACATTCTTCCTGGAAATCATATGCAAATCAAACCAACTAATGTTATAACTGATTATATGAATACTCATCAACAGCCAACTTTAGATTTAGAAATAAGTTGCATTCTACCATACCACAACTTGCCCCGACCAACGCTCATAACTCAATGATATCTAATATTCTTCAAATAGATAATAACTCCAGCAAATGAAAAGAAGAAGCATAAATGTTAATACTAGAAGAATCTTTCTCCTTAAACTGTTTCTGCCTACAGTGCTGGCAAAAATTACGATCAAATAATCTATTCAAGAATAGACCATCTTACTAACAAGATTCTCATATTAATTCAAAGTGGAAATCTTTTCCATAACAACCCCAAGAGCTGACAATGATAATGCAGTATGTTAAACCACTAGAGCATTTTCAACCGGTATAACAGATTTGAGTATACTCAAACCATAAAAGACAAGTTTGTGCATGCCAACCAATGAGTAGGAGTTGCAGATGAGAATGAAATATTGCTATATTACCTGCTGCTTCAGAAAGGCAGTGTCCAACTCAGATATAAAACCGAGCATTGGCTCCATCAACCTCCAGAAAGCGCTTTCATGAGCTGCATAAATAAATGGTGACATTTAGCAATGAAAAAAAAAAAGAAGAAAAAAAGAGGAAACCTACCACTTAAAAAATTCTTAATTGATGGGAAAAGTTACTTGGGGTAAAAACATGGTTTGCAGCAGCTAGCAACTCAGATTGTGGATCACCTGGACCGAATTCACATGGAGCAAAGTATAAGAATTAAGGGGGGGAAATCACAAAAAGACAAATGAATACAGGCATCAACAGATCCCCAGTTCAAAATGGCACAACAAAGACGCATACCAGCAAATTCTACTGCAACAGGAACAGTCGAATGCTTGAGGCGGGTGTATGCTCTACGGTCAGAAATCTTCCTTGTAGGGGGGCGACCGGCTTTGCTGAAAGGAATCATAAGAAGAAACATGTTAACATTATCAAATACTCCCCTGCCGCTGAAAGAAGAAATACTAATAGCACAGAAAGAAGAAATACTAATAGCACAGAAGAAGAAAAGCCTTGTCAAAGTGCGTTAAAGAACTAACCTTTCTGATCGTTCATAACCTATTTTTGAAGTTCTTAGTTGTTTTGGGGTTCCAATATTTCCACGCTTCTCAAAGGTTGGTGCTCTTGTGGAAGTTGAACCACGACCTGTCCTCCCCTGCCTGCGAACACCATCTCCAAGATCTTCCCCGTTAATAAGCTTATTTTTCCGGGGAGGCGGCAGAATAGGCGATCCCTTCTGGAAAACATGTCCCGCCTTATCATCCACCTCATCAAACATCTTTTTCTTATCTTTAAATTTTGTTTCAGCAACCCCTGACTCCTCACTTTCAGACAAGGAATCACCCCGTAACTTTACATGCTGAGGCGAACTGCTGGAAAAACGTCTAGTAGCTGAACCATTGTTATTGCCAACAGCATCAGATATGTTGTCTAAAGCAGGGGACTCATCATTATTTGAAACGATTGGTAGAAAATTTGTTCGCCTAGCTGTACGAGAAATTTTCTGAGGTCTCTGACCAGCCCAATGAGCAACAGGTGGTGAAGAAGACCGGACAGAAGGTGGGCGCTTTCTATTGCTAGGTCCGGTGCTAGCAGAGGGTCTTTCAGTACCTTGAGAAATATCCCAATCACTAGAAGCACTTTGCCGATGGACTGTTGGAGATGACTTTGGCAAGGCTCCAATGCCGGAACGAGGAGCACGAGCAGAAGACGGCACTTTAGTGTTCGAAGTCGTTGGACTAGCAGAGCTATAATCTTCGCGTGCACTATTTCTAGAAAGAAATATTGGAAAACAAAAGATCTCAATTAGAACAAATAAGCGTTTCGACCAATTATAAGAATCTCAGACTATAAATTGTAAACCAACAGAAGTAGACACCACGCAGGGAAATCACAATTGACCATTCAAAAATTAAAATTTTCATGTTAAAGAATCTTCTTCGGTTAAAGAGAAGGATATATAGATAAAATTCAGCGCTATTGAAACAGACGGTGTACATACTGATTTGCAGTTTTTAGGTTGACTCTTTCCTTGTCTGGAGAAGAACGATCCTTCTTATCCCAGGCCATAATACTGTTTTCTTGATCCCCTCTACCAAAGGGAGAACGCACGGTGGAACCATTCTGTTGTAGGACACCATCTGGTTTCGCGATTCCTGAAACTTCATTACCCATACCAGGCCTACATCAAACCAATCATATGTACATGAATCAGCAACATAAAAGAAGGAACAGTGAAGAAGGAAAAACAACCACCTGAATCATTCCACTGAACCACAGGAGCCAGACATGCGAACAAATATAACGGGAAAAATATGCGGAAACAATTTTCCTTTAAGAGCACTATATTTTCCATTTCTAGAAGCATGAACATATATGTTCAAAAACAAACTATAAAAAGGAAAGAAGATATCCGACACCCAATACATGACAAAAGGGACTAGCAATGGGCAACCAGGGGAAAAAAAAAAAACCAAACAAACAAACAATGGTGTGGATGCACATAAGCTTATTTTCAATTCAAACCTTCAATTCCAAACAACAGGACGATGAGAATGAAGCACATCAAAAGTCACAGTCCAATTATTCTGTATTTTAACATCAATGTTCGTTCATGTGATTCGGATCAAAGTTCTCGTTGATCTGCGCGTATCTGTTGCAGATCATGAAACAGATGGTTTGTCTCAACCATGGACAGTAATCTCCAAGGATATGAGCAAGATGCTTTCCTTCTTAGAATAAACACCTCTCTATATTGCAGCCATCACTATCCTTTACAGTGTACTGCTGACTTCTTAGGATGTTTGTTATCATGTGAATTCATCTAGGATTTAGATCTAACATGAGAACAAAGCCATTAGAATGAGATGGGGCATGCAGCTGCCTGGATCAACAAGAGGGTCTGAACAGTAAACACTAAGGTACACCAGTTTTGGAGTGAATGGCACCCCTCTTGCAATAGAATACGACAACATAAAATAAACCACCTAGCAATCAAAATACCACATCACTTCAGTATTTTCTTTCCCTCATATCCTCAAATTTCTTTACTTGATGAAAGAACAAACTTGGTTCGGAATCCATATTCTTCTTTCCTTTTGTCACATTTACAAGTTCAGCATTGTACTTTTCTATAAGCTTAAAAAAAATTGTAACTGCTAAACCACTTTAACCAGCACGAAGGTGGTCTAACCCTCTTTCTATAGTCCATTGGACCCAAAAGGCAAACAAGAAACCATGTTCTTTTAGAGGTACAGTCGTGCAGAAGTGAAGCAAAAATGTTGGAACAGGTGATGATACTCTCTTAAAATACTAGCCCTCTTTTGATAATGTCAAATAATAAGAATGAGCAGAGCTCTATGAGAACTAATACCTGAAACCATGAGTGTCATTTAACCTTGATCGTATATCAGCAGCAGGCCTTTGCTGCATCCCATGTTTAGGCTCCCGGTAACCCTCAACCGGTTTGTGTGTCAATTTACTTGGAGGGACATCTGGCTTAATCCCAGAACGTTTCTTCCTCATCTTTGACTTTTCCCAGCCATCACTACCAATTGTTAAAGGCCGGTCCTCACTTAGTGCTACCCCGCTGCCAGGATGTCTTAATACATCCCTGTCTTTATCTATCACCATGGATGGTCTTGCATTAGAATTTGCCTGTGCATCGACCCAATCAGCTTGTCTCATGAATACAGAATAATATAAAGCAGGCAGACAAAGAACTAAAACAAGAAAGCAGCCAGACTGTAATACATCGACTAATAAATGGCCATCCGAAGTCTAGTTTTGCTGCATCACAGGATGCTTTGTGAGAATATCACAATACCATCAGGATAAAACCAGGAAAAAGCAGAAGACATCATAACAGGATAAGAGGATATCAGGATACCAACCCTTCCATCTAGCATAGATGTTCTGGTTCGCTTGCTTATTACTGAACTTTTTGTCCTTTCTTCGGGTCTCTGTTGTGGTGCTTCAAAATCATTTTCTAGTGCCGGGCTCGAGGTTCCCATCTTACCCAAGCTTGGACTAAAACCAGGCCGGTCATTTAAAGGACCTAGACTTGCTCGATCACCAGAAGCAAGCTCCACTCTAGATCTCTTTCTGGACGGTATGCCAGGAAAACACTTATTCAACACAGTCAATGCTTCACCAAAAATTTTCACCCGCTCCCTGTTAAACAGCATAAAATCAAGATAATGGTAAGTCCATACTACAACAACAACAAAAACCAAAGTTTTTATCTCAATAAAGATATGTCCATTCTGCTTTGCAAAGTAGATATAAAAGACAACTACCTTGCTTTAGATACACTTTCGCGTAGACCACTCTTTGCTTTTTTTAGTTCATCGGATGATGAAGGCAATAACTTTCCTTTTAATGATGCAGACGGAGAATCATCCTGTGGAAACCCAAGAGCCGCACTTAAGGTTATTTTAAGTTCCCCTTGACGATATAACTTACAATCGGCCGCAATAGATTTGGGGTTGAACCGCAGACACTGAAAAAAGCTTGTGACATCATCTTGAGTTACAGCAGAGCTGCTCCTTGACATGCTCGGAAGTGAGGATAGCATTGAATTTCCAATGCTTTCTCGAAAGCTTCCAGATCTATCAAATGAAGCACTGCCAAAGGAACCACGTTGCCCACTAGAGCCTAATGGTCTATCGGGGCTGGCTGAAATATCGAATTTGCCTGATGCAGCCATCCCATCAAATTACATCAGCCTTTATGTGATAAGCCACAGACAATCCTGTACATGGCAAAACAGTGTTCCTATCGCAGATCACCACAAATCCACCCACAATGACAGGAGAGTTCTGCAAGGGATTGAGACATGAGAAAGAACTGAGAAATGAGAAACCACTACAGTATATACTTTTTCTAATTATCCACTACACCGAACAAATACTTGAAAGCATAGTTCATATAACACATATGCATATTACAGTAGAAGCCATCCACAAAATTCAAATCAACTCCAGGGATGACAAATCATGCTTGATCGTGCACAAACTAACACAATTCTATGCCGAAATTCTTGCACACATTCCACAATCAGCTACGCATGGACCACTATAATATATGAGTTTCACTTCCAACTGGCTGTGCAAACTTTGAAAAATGAAATTGCCAGCAGATCGAAATATAATTTCAGAAAAAGGAAAAAGTCAAGGAGCAGAATTAGCCAAAAGAATTAATCTTCTAAGCTGGTGGTACCCAATACTTCTCAGTCTTCGATCAATATATAAGCTGCATCCTTCGAGCTCCTTTTATAAGCTACCGACGGTATTCCATATCAGCAATTGAACTAACACACACTAGCTCCAAACAATCCGGACACAAATCCAGCTCCCAAGGAATGTAAAAACAGTTGCACAATATCCATAGCAATAGCTACTAGACACTTACAGCATCATCTCTACATCCCACATGGATCTTTTCTCTCACAATCCAAGTTCAATACAAGTTCAAATACAGGTTTCCTATCACGAACTCGAAGCTAAATCGCCATTCCAAGAACTTACCCGCTTCGCACCCTTAGTCCCTGAAACCAATGTAGCACTCAAAAGAATGCAAAGATAGAATGAAGAATGCATCCTTCTTCACTATACCAAAACTCAATCAGCTTCACATCTCAAGAACACCCCAATCCAATTACTTCGAATTCCGAAAAGATATCGAAAACCCAGAAACCAAGAATGCTAAATCAGCTTCTCCACTCTTCCTCGACCCAATTTTGGAAACAAATCGCGCAACTTGAAACACCCAACTAACCTATCAATTCGACTTCAACCGCCAAGAAAAGTAACAAACCAGACAAAATCAACGTTTACCCACATCACAAAACCCTAAAAAACGAATACCCAGAATCTAACTTCAGCAAAAAAACCGATTCGAAATTCGAAATTCAACTGAGCACAAAATCCACCAATTCAAAACCCTAGAAGAGCTGATTTTGCACGATTGAGAAATCAAAAAGGGGAAAATTCAATTACCGACGACGACGACGATGACGATTGAGAAGATGAGAGCATGAGAAATCGGAATTTGAATCACTGATTGGCGTCGAATTTTTTCGGAATTTGATCGGGGAATTCTTCGATTTGAATTAAAAAAAATATCGGGTTCGTTTTTTTTTTCTTTTTTCTTGAGTATAAGCTGGAATTTTTTTTATTTTTTGTTTTTGTTTTTGGGCTGATTTGTATTGGCTATTTGGCTGATGAGAATGTATCATGTATGAATCGACCGCTGTTTTTTATCGCAATGTTTAGAGCCTTTTTGTTGAGAAAATGACTGTTTTGCCCTTGGTTTGTAATGACAGATAGTACCATCTTGGTTTTCGACAAAAAGATAATTGTGAAGATTGTCATGAATTTTAATGAAGAGTTTTGTTTCACTTGGTTTTGAACAAAAAGGTACTTGTAAGTAGAAACTTATGATTCACTTCTTTCCTTTTAAAATATTATAAATTTTTTTATCAGATATACATGATGATAGAAGTTTTGATCGATATTATAGGATAATCAAACTTCGTTTTTTAAGAAAATATCATGAAACGTTACGTGGATTATTAGAAAGTTTAAATCGTGTCGTATTTTCTGGATTTCTATTTTCAACTTTCGTTTTATCAATTTGAGAATCAGAAACAGAAAATAAAATCAGAAACAAACATTTCTGTTTCAGCAATTAATGAAACGAAAATAAAAAATAGGAATCGACAACAATACCAAACAGATCCGTAGTAAATGATCAATTTGTCCTTTGAAAAATATGTGAAGGAGATCAGAGAAGAGAAATAAAAATGGATGAGATGATGCAATATAAGACAAATAATAGGGATATAAGAATAATTTTGAAATAAAAATTTGCTTTCTATAATAGTGTTATAATTTTAATGAGATAAATATTTTTTCCTACTTTTTTTGGAATGAAGGGGGTAGTAGTTTTTGTTAAGTTTACTTATGAGTAATCAATTTACTATATTAACTTAAAACGAGTCAACCAGAGTTAACTTGATTACTTACCATCTGGCCCTGTGTTCAATATTTCTTGAAGTCATGCATACATTTTGTCCTTCACGGCCACTTTGCATAACAACAAAAGCGTATTACCTTCAACATCAACGTTGAAATTCTTACACGAAACCTCAATCGATAGATGAGTTGCATAAATATCAGCCCCAGCAATTTTCCCAGTCCGCTTCTTCGTTATTCCTGATCAGATCATCACAAACAAGAGCAAAACCATACATAATGCATCCTGGCCTGGAAGCGTAAAGGCATAAAATTATGTTTTATTAAACCTCCTGGTGTACCTGTGACCGAGCCAGGAAACATTAAACAAAATTGCGAACATATATATACATATGACTGAAGTGTATTTTGCAAACCAAACATGACTACATACAATTCTGGAGCAAAAGAGAAATGTTTCATATTGGACTGCACACCAGGGGCTTTTTGCATGAGTTTTCTCTTATCCTCATTTAAAGATTGTTTTCATTGTTTTTTATATTTTCAAGTTATTTGAGATTATTTTGTGATGTTTTTAACCCTTTCATGTATTTTTCAAAGTTTTGAGCTCATTTCTAGAATCTTTTTGTTGTTTCTTGAGCTTTCAAGTTATTTATGATTGTTGCACAATCTTATGTCTCCATAGCAATATCCGTACCTTAGTAACGGATACTTGCTGGCAAAGAAGATAGAGTCGGTGAGGTGTTTTTAACAATTTCATGTGTTTTTAACCATTTCATGTGTTTTTGAGTGTTTTGAGATCATTTAAAGACTGTTTTCGTTATTTCTTATGTTTTCAAGTTATTTAAGATTGTTTCGTGATGTTTTAAAAAGATTTGAGATTGATTTCTGATGTTTATTTGCTTTCTTCATGTGTTTTAGAATTTTTAAGAGGCAACCGAACAAGGAACGCAGCGGAGGGACCTGCAGCCACAGGTCTAAAAACACCACAAAACAACCTCAAATAACATGAAAACACAAGAAACAACAAAAACATCCATATTCCACAAGAATAAAAATATCACAAAACAACCTCAAATAACTTAAAAATTATGAAAAGAGACACTAAAAAATATCATAAAACAACCTCAAATAATTTGAAAATTATGAAAAGAGCATTGCAATGAGCTAAAAACACGCAAAAGCATTTGAAAAGGTTAAAAACGCTAAAAAACACATGAAAGGGCTAAAAACACATCAAAATAACCTCAAATAACTTGAAAACACAAAAATTAACGAAAACGACCTTTAAATGACCTTAAAACACTCAAAAACACATGAAAAGACTGATAACACCATAAAACAACCTCAAATAACTTGAAAATTGTGAAAAAAGCATTGGAATGAGTTTTAAATACTCAAAAACACTAGGAGGCATCTGCGAAATCAGCGAATCTCTTGAGAACCGGAAGAACTTCGCTCTCAAGGTCTGGCCGGTCTCTACATCTAAGCCTGCAACAGGCAAGCGCAATGCGAGCCAACTCATCCGCTTCATGCAAGGGCCAATCAGATATCGACTTGTCTAGCAGCTGGACTAATGAACCTTTTTCCAAGGCAGTTTCCATGGAGTGTACAAGCCTATTTGGAGGGCGCCCTGTCAAAAGACGAAGCACTATGACACCAAATGAATAAAGATCGGATTTGGGTCGAACTGTTCCAGTCCCTAGATACTCGGGATCTAAGTAAGGGAATTTTCCAGCAAGCGTGGAGTCTTCCTCGACATAAGTGACAGCATCAGGCACACTTTCTGGGATGATCTTAGCCAGCCCCACGTCGCTGATCTTGCTTACGTGGTTCTTTCCTAGCAAGATATTATCTGGCTTTAGATCGCGATGGATTATCCGTTTCAGGCTTCGAGCTGTGTAGAAATGCAAGCGTGCTAGCGATCTCAAAAGCTATCTTAAATCGCACAAACCAGGAGAGAGGTGAGTTCCCTTTCTGGCAGGAAAGGTGTTTCTCGAGACTACCATTTTCCAGGTATTCGTAGACAAGGCAACTCGACTCAGGGCATGCTCCGAGCAGCAATACGATATTGGGATGGCAAAGCTTGCTAAGAATCCCAACCAGCAGAAGATAGATGATGAGGAAATTGGTTGAATAGCGTAGAAAGAAATGTGAATTCTGTGTAAAGAATTCAAGTCGATGAGAAGACAGAAGCATACTTCTTTTAGAAACAATTCTTTCTAGTCGTGTGAATCCTGCCGAAGGACCTTGATTGCAACCGGAGTTCGATTGATGTTGCCTTACAAAACTTAGCAGAACATCCTTCGCCAATTAACTTGCTCTGAGAGAAAGAATCTGTTGCCGCCTCAATCTCACTAGGGCTGTACCTTATGTAAATATTAGCATTCATCAGCTTGTTGACGATTTTCTCATTCATGGCTTTGGATTGAGCTTTCTGTCTCTCATAAGCCTCCTTCCGCAAGGACATCACTGCTTCCTCAGCAATTTTGACGGCTTCCCCACGCTTGGCTTTTTCTGCAGCAACGGTTCTTCTGAGAGTATTCTTTGGCTATTTTTATTTCTTCACGAATGTGATATGACGTTAGCATTTTTACCTGCAAGACAGCAAGAAGACAGATGTTTTTCAAATGGGCAGTGATGGGATGAAAATATAGCGGTCATACAGGCCATGTTTTTTCAGCCAGCAGTAAAATGTTCAGCAAAATGACCACTAAGTGACCAATCCCACCTTGTGTTGAGCATCGGCGAGGTCCTTACAAGCTCGTTGATACGAAGCACGCATGCTTTCCTACTGTATCCGCAGCTCTTCCACTTGAATCTGCAAGCAAGCTGTCAACGAATGGATAACCTGACCTCAAGTCTCATCCAGGTAGGAATTCATGAACAGAACATTTCATACCTCCAAAACATCCATCGAAATCTTAGACTGAAAACTCAATTCACTATCCGCTGCAGAACTTGAGTGGCTGGTCTCAGTCGATGAGAATGGTCTAACAATGTTTCGGGATTTGGGTCCCAAAAACCGGGATGCGTGCAAAGATTCCTGCTTATTCTCAACCATGGCCTTCGCAGGACGATGAGACATAGTGACACCTGCACAGCAGGAGACAGTAGTTATACAGACCATACAATTACGGTCATCTGTAATAGTTTCAATAAGAATGTACTTTCGGACTCACCATCAGAAATGGGCGTAGCCAGTTTCTTGGTTGCTTTATGCATAGATACAATAAAAACATCACAGGACTCAGGACTGTACTTCAATACCGTCGAGGGTATGCTGGAACCTCTAACCATCCTATGATTATCATAAGTAGGTGATTACCAACAAAAAAAAAAACCTTAAAAGAAAGTGGAGCCTCTCTAGTTCTACCAAACACTAGTTGTACATGCTAATCGATAACAAGTAAAGCCATTGGAGAAATGTTCGAATAATGAACTAGAAGGTATCAAACCTCCACAAGAAACCTGGAAATCGGGAACCCAACACGAAAGTCCTGAGTAGATATGTACTTGAGAAGTACCGCTGCAGGGTTGACATCTTCAAGCACAAGAGTTTCAACCTAATGGAAGTCAATCAGCTTGACCGCCTTGATAGTAACTAAATCATCATGATCAACCGACAGCAAATTGTAAATCACGTTACCGTAATGTTTTTGCATAATTTTATATATTGATTGAATACTTCATCCGTTTTCAGTTTCAGGTCACTCAGATACATCTTCACAACACATGATTCCAGGTCTCTCAAAGCAACACGACCTCCTGCTGCAAACAAGGAAAAGAGATCACGATCTTTTATGCTAGATTCAACTCAAGCATGGAAAGTCCTTGTTTTAGTTGCCTGAGTTTCTTCAGCACTCGCATGCTACATAATGAGCTACCCACATGAACAAATGAAGACATTACGATCTCGATCTCGATGCAGGCACTTGTACGGCCTAATAAGGAACAGAATGGAATTTGATATTATTTTTTTTCAAAAAAAGAAAAGGAACAGAATGGATTGTATACATTTTTTTTAAGAAATCTGGATCGGTAGCATTACTAAGATACAAATAATACTTACGAACCCACTGCTAATTCTTCAATATGATCCACTAACTCTCATCCGATATGTCGGGTGAAAGGAAATGGACACTTCAAACCAGTAACTAAACCAGAAGCTTCAGATCCCACTGACAAAGTGACAATATCCTCAGATGCATGAATTCTTCAGTCTCAATTACCATTTCATGATAGTATGTGATAACATCAAATTGTGCGAAAACACGAGGTAAAAGTACAAGTTTATTTTAAAAAAGATAAATTACAATAAAATATCTAATGAAAGTTTCAGTTACGTTTTGATACCCACTTTATTTTTTCTAATTCACGTGTACGAAACTCCAGTGCACATCGGAAACCGTCTTTCTTTTGCATAGCAACACTTATGCATAGCAACACTTTTGCATAGCAACAGAGATAAGACTACCTACATTTTGCCCTCCCGGGCCTTGTTCATTGCCGAGATTACCTGGGTTGTTATTGTTGTTGTGAAACTACAGTCCTCATGCATATGATCTACGGTGTACATAGCCATGACTACAATTCACAGGTACTAAATGAAAACTGCATCGGGTACATTGGCCCAATTTCCCCTTTTAAAATATCCTCTCTATTGCAATCTCTCTTCCTTTCAAAATCCAGTTTGATAAAATCGTAATCCTCTAAAGTGTCACTGTTCATTATCTCTATTGAACGAGTGCTTTAGTATAACGATCAACAAGTAAGCGAATCAAAACCCTAAATGCGCCGATTCCATCCATGGGCGGAGACGACGGAGAGAGAGAGAGAGGGATCAGTTAATCAACTCACATGGAGTAGGGATGTGCGTGATCGGAGGCCTGACGTGAACGAGAACCAACCGATCGGGTCGAGGCGACAGCTTCTCCGCCGCCCACCGCACCGCCCTCTTGCTTCTGCTGCCGCTGCCGTCTCCATCGCCGCCGCCGCTCACGGCCACCGCCACGGTCCGCATCCCCGGAAACGAGGAAAGGAGGAGGTGAGAGAAAAGGGTTTGGTGATGCGAATATGTGATGTTCTTGTGTTAGGATTTGATGTCCGATTTTGGAGGTAATTTGCGACATTCTTGTTAGAATGTGTCTAGTGCACACTCTGCGTCCTAATCCACCGAGAATAGCTGTGCTTGTAGAAATAAATTTAGATGTGTGTTGTGAAATGATGGGTAGTTATTTTTTTGATATTTTGATATTTATTTTAAATTTGATCGTTTATATATCTAAAATTATAATTCATACATGTATGTTATACAGTTTATAAAGTTAATATTTACCGTTTATGAATTTTAATGAGTAATAAAACGTAAATGAAACTTCACTTAGGTATTTTTGTGTATTTCGCCTGATTTTTTTTTTTTTTGCTTATGTATTTTCATCCGATATGAATCAAGAAGACATTCGATTGTGAGTTTTTTTATTTATAATTATGTGATTAAGGATTCGATATTTTTTTATAAAAATCAGAAAACATCTTCATGATAAAGTTACGTACACATAAGTTTGTTATATAGATTTATCGTTTGTGCTGCAAAATACAATCCCTGATCTACTGGGAAGTACCAAATTTTGAAAAGAAATTTTTTTGTCTTTTATAACAGTCCAGTAAGTGTACTTTATAGCACAAAAGATAATTCGTTATATTGGAACATATTGATATACTGTTGTTCCATATTCACATGTGAATAAAATCTTTCTTTTTGTTTTTTGTTTTTTTGGATAGATTATAGTATAATCAATAATAGACAGGTAGAACTCTTGTTTATGTAATGGAGAGAACTCTAAAATTTGAACGTCGGAACTGCCGTAGTTGGATCCTCTACCTTTGAAAATCCAAGGGCAAATATGCTATTTTGGATGGGTTTTTATTTTTATTTTATGTTTTGCTTTTAGAAAATCTGAAAAAAATAAATTAAAATTCTATTAAGAATTATCAATCATAAAATGATCTAAAAAAACTTAAGAAAAATAACCTTATAAAAAATTATATCCATAATAAAACTAAATCCAAAAACAAAAACAATCCTCAAATCACTTGACAAACCAGAACCTTCAACTGTTCAAATTACAATTGCACGCAATACTACACAACAGAAGTGGATCTTACTTCTGACCTAACTAGTATTAGGTGCCTCTTCTTCTCCATCTTACTCATGAGTCATAAAGCAATGTACTCCGTTTACAAATTCCAAGTTATGGCGTAGAAGATCAAACTCAAAGCAAGACAATCCGAGCATCTGGTCGCTCCTCATCGTATGTGGAACCCAATACAATTTCATCTTTCAAATTCATTACAGTCTAGAGACTCAAAGGCATATACGTATAAGATAAAAAACCAAGCGCTACAATCGCCATTACTCGCCAAGCAATTTGTAATATATACATAACTTCAAGGAGGCCGGCAGCCGTGGGAGCATCATGCAGCATTACGTGACCAAGATACTGCTCGAGGAGATACAATACGATGCAATTGAAGGGATTATGCTAGAGTCAGATATGTTCTAATCATAGTTGCTCCAGTGGAATCTGATAGTAAATGTCTTATAAGGTTCATTCTCAGGTTACTCGGCGCGATAACAAACATGTAAAAGGCGAATAGTACGAGGTCGGTAGAGGAGAGAGTTGAGCCGAGGAATCCCCACCACATCCTGCAATAATTGACATGACACAACAATTTAAGCACGAAGGGGGAGGATATGGACAAGCTGCAAGGTAGTCAAGTGAAAGTCGAGCAAGACACTGATAGTATACATACCACTTTGGCAAGCGGAAAAATGTGTTGAAAAAAGTTCTGATGCCCTCTATATCGAGTTGCACAATAAGAGCCAGTCCAAAGAGGAAAAACGCTCTCTGACGTTTCCTTTCTTGAGGCCAAAGAGTTCTCCAGGCTGCCAGAGAAAACAAAGCCAAGTTCAGCACTGGCAAATGGCCATCGTGCGTCATTAGTTTACAAATACAACAAGCTTCCAACAATATGTTTCAGGTATCTAGACATCTCGTTCCTTATCTTGAATATCACTAGCCAATAGTTCAAAACCCTCTTACTTTCATGTTCCATGGTTCAACCTTACTAAAGCATCCAGGCGACACCCTAACAACACCAAAACAAGAAATTAACAGACAGTTCATCGAGGTTTTGGCGTGAAACCTTGCATCGAGACATTAAAGGAACTCTTATGCACAAGCATGTTGTTGGATTCACTGGACTTTATGATTCTTGCGATGGATGAAGCATACTTTGGAGCCTCAGTTAACGATCTCACAACTGAATAACCTGCATTAAAAGGATCACATCAGAAAAGGAAAAGATTCACTAGCCAACACAATTTATCCGTTTAAACGGATATATCCAACCAACCCGTGGCAGGATGCACCATGCTTGCAGCAGCCCCAAATGCAAGGTTCCTTTGCTCTGTGTTTGGTAATGACCCACCGACCGGAATATACGACCATTCCTGCATTGACACATTAGACATGGCAGATCTTATTCTGGGGCAAGTGCAAGTTAGAATTAACACTATCACTTATATACTCGAGCAACTGCTGTGGTGGCTTGCAGTACAAGAGCGACAAATAAACAACTAGATGAATTACCTCTTCGTAAGTCTTGATAACTCTAACACCCATTGTCTCAAGCCTTGACAGAAGCTTAGTCTTTAATAGCTCAAATGGCATAGCATCTTTAGATGCCAGGCAAGTTTCCTGCAACACAATATCTTACCAATAAGTTCCATATTATTTGGATGAGATAGATGACATAATTCAAGGGTAACTGAGGATTACCTCGAAGAAGATTCTTGTTGGTGACATGGGCATGGCGTAAAGAAAAGTAGGATACTCCGCCTCTGGGGATTGATTCTTTTGTCGACTGAAATCCCTATAGTCCATGAACACCATCAGATTGGGATCATAAGGACAACTTTCTACCTGAAATAGCAAGATAATATCAATATCAAAATTTCCACAAACAGTTTAACTTGAAAGGCATCACAGTGGCGGGAAAAACTGATTACAATATAAACAAGGCCACAAAAAAAAAGAAGAAAAAGGCCGCTACAAAATGCGAAGAAAATGAGGTAGCATTCCAATCCTACCTCCACCTCCACTCCATAAGCCGTTTGAACAGAAACCCTCGGACCACCAACTTCATACTGCAGAAGTTTCCCTGAAGCAGCTCCTGATGCAACAGTAGCAAGCCTAAAGCATGTAATGCAAGTTCAGGGATGCAAGAAGCACACAAAAAAGTGACAAAAACTATGTATATTGTATACCTGCAGGGAATAACGACACTGCTTTCGCAAATGACATGGCTGTTACCATTAGCACCTTCCACAATGCTTTCCACTTTTGAACTAAGATAAGAGACACCTGACTCCAAACACCTAGAGAAAATCAAGAAACCTACAGTGCATAAATAAGCATCCTCTCTTTAATAAATAGTGATAATACTAATCAAGACAGAGAAAAATGAGGCACTCTCACCTTCTGACAAGCTCCTCACGGAGTAGATGCCGGCTTACTCGGCCATAGGCACGACCAATGAATAAAGGATTATCATCATCAAGATATATGATGGTATCACGCCATACATGCTCTATGCAACCCTGAAGACCAAGATCTGAAAACAGAATGCGGCTTCAAATGACAGCACTTCAAGCATAACTCCAGGATTGGTTATTGGTTTGCTTCAGTGTAAGGAAAACCAACTAAATCTAAAACCAGTTCTTAGCAAGCTTCCAATGACATGCATCTGACAAATGGTAATATCTCAAACAGATGCCAGATTCTCCACCAGGAGCTCACAGGAAAAAATTACCACAGTTGGTTGGAGCAATAGACGTGAATAGCAGGTAAGCGAATCATGTATACATTCATCATTGTACAAATAAGCTGAGGAACTCAAGCTGCAAGGGAAACACCATTAGCTTTACTCAACAGGGATCCGTACCGTTGAATTCGTCTTCCCAAACACCATAGTTATTGGTAAAAGGAAGATCCGGTCCGATAAGGCCAACCTTTAATCCTAATTTTGCTGTTTCAGCAGCCAGGGCTAGACCTGCGGGACCACAACCGATGACCACCAGATCAAGTATCCCATTTGCCATTGATAATTGAGGTAGCTGCAAGAAGAATGACAACTATTTAACAAGAGATACCAACTCTACAATCATGTTGCAGTAAAAAAAACTCAAGAAAACATGGATCATTTGGACATTTGTGTCACAAGTAGCATCAGAGCAAATTAAGTAATTCTAATCCCGAATGGCATTATATTACTCAATATTCCATTTTTATGTCATTCTCAGTTCGTTAGGTTAGAGAATCCAGTAACAATACCGAACATTCCATTTTAAGTCACACTTGGTTACGCTAGGGTTAGAGAATACAATAACAATGTACTACTCAACATTCCATTTTAAGTCACATTTGGTTACATCAGGGTTACAGAATCCAATAACTATAATCTAAACGCAGAACACTACAAAATCCAACAATATACTATACAATACACCATCACAGAATTAGAAAGCCACCATGTCGGCGATCCTCGCCTGTGCTCCATCGACACTCTTCTCCCTCTGCATCTGCACGTAAACAATCTCCGATCCCCCCGCCTTGATATAATCCTCCTCGTCCGCGTACTCCTCCCTCGTCACTACACTACTACTCCTCTCTCCACCACTGCAACTCACCTTCCCCTCCCCTCTCCGCTTCCCCTCCGCCCTCCGCCACCACAATCGCCGCCGTACAATACCGAAATTGGCCGCGCGACTCCGTCTCGGGGCCATCGGTGAGAAATTTGGAGCTCCGAGACAGCGACACTCCATTTTTCGAACCGAATAGATGATTCCGATTCCGTTTGTGTTTGTGATCGTACTTATTATGGCGACGGCGCCATTGTCGTCGATTTAGGGTTCGGTGAAGTGCGGCGGGGCGGCTGCGGCGAGGGATGAGAGTGAGCGTTTTTCATGTGAGAGTGGATGATGGAGTGGTCTTTGTGTGTGTGATGGAGGAGAGGTGAGGGAGGTTTGACAGGGAGGGTGACGTGGAGGGAACGGTTATCTTTGGGGTGATTGTGTGGCGGTGGAGGAGTGGGTACGTGGAAAAAAGGGTGACACGGTGGCGAGACAGGTGGAAGATTGAGTGTAGAAACCTGGTTACTCTTAATTTAAAAAAAAAAAAAAAAAAAAAAAAAAAAAAAAGAGAGAAAAGTGCATAAAACCTATCTGAATTATCTCCTTTGAAAACACTTGCAAGTTCAATGAATCAAGTTACCAATCACAGACCCAAATCTTGAACCCATACCCAAAAAAAATTATCTCCTTATGATGTTTAACCACCATCTACTTTCATTATATACACGTCTAAGATAGTACGCTCTAACTGTTAGAGAATCCATTAAATTTGACCAAAATAAAACCAAACTGTACGTTTCCCTCTTGTTTTTTCTTTTCCCTCCAAAAACCTAATTTATTTGGACAATTTTGCCCCTTTTACATATATATAGACCTAATTATCCTAATGTCTTATCTTCTTCTTTCTTTTTGTCTTAACAGGTTCGCTTCAACAAGCTTAGGCGACGACGTAGGATGCTCATTGACCTTTTCTGTCTAGTATTGTCGATGCCAAATGATCCCAGGAATCAAAATCATGCAATCGGATAGAATCACAAAAGAAAGAATATATTTCAAGTGTGACGAATGTGGATTTTTCTCATGGTGTAGACCAAATGGAGGTTCCAGATCTGTTGAATCATTTTCTAGGAGCCGATGTAGTTGTGATTGCACAAGATTGTACAACAAAATGGAGATATTCGAGACAACCCTAGGCTTCTTGAAGGCTATTGTTGTTGTCATGGTGGTTGTGGTTATTTTGATCCTTATGAAATGATGATTAGTTACTAATGTTGTCCTTGTTGTTGTTATTAGATGTAGTCGTTGCTGCTGTTAAGCACAATTGTATTTTTGCTTTATGTTATCAATAAAAGAAGATTGATGTCTTCTATTTAGTGCAAGAACAATTTTTGTGATTATCAGTTCTCCATACACATGAAATGAACACCAGGTTCAAATACACATATTAGTCCAACAGGTTCAATGAAATTTTGAGACAAATACTAGGATCATAACTCAAATACATCATCATTCAACAGATCAAAGTCTGACAGGTTCAAATACATACATATCGTTACACCAGGTTCGAAGTGATACAACATCATACATAGATCATACAACATCATCTAAAGTCATTCAACACAGTTTAGTACATCATTACAAAGACATCTCTGAAAGTCGTAAGACATCAACGAAGACATCAAAGTCTGATACTTAAAGCTTAGACAACATCATTCAGAAGCAAAATAGTTATGACACCATCATTCTGATGCAAAATAGTCTTAACAACATCATTCAGGTTGCTAAATATATCTATCCCATAAGGACATCCCCAAATAAGATTCACTAGATTGTCTTCCACCTCTTGCATTGGCTGTTATTGTTGCATCAGATGTTCCAGCTGTGGTTGTTGCCGTTGTTGTGCCTATTGCATTTGATCTATTTCTAGTTGCAGTAGCTGTGGCTATTGCTGTTGCATTTGATCTTGATCTTCCTCTCACTCTTCCTACAACCAATCCACTTGATGAGGATGTGCTTCTTTTATATCTTGGAGGAGTTACATTGCTTGGTTGTCTGGCATTATTTGGTTGTCTGACATTGCTTGGTGGTCTCACATTGGAAGTAGAAGCTCCTTGTTCATTTTGTCCTGAGTTAATCTGTTAAGCACACGATTGTATCTTTTGACTCGATAAACACAGAATGCATTTTTTTGATAATAACCCTAGGATAAATATGAAACAGGTGAATATAAGCAAAAGGTTCCTGATTATACTTGCACATTTTGATTTGAACCACTTGATTGTGCATTCCCTGTTCCACTTGATCAAGCCATACTTGGATGATGGATCAATAGGATTTTTACAAGTCCTTACATTATGACCAGCCTTAAGGTATCTTTGACATGTGTGTAGCAATTAGTTGTATGTGATTAATGGAGTTTTGGATTTAGGTCGTTTTTTGATGATTTGAAGTTGCATGGGTTTCATTTTGTGGTGTTTCACGCTGAGATCTGGAGGTAGGAGATGAGTGTGATGGTGATGAAGTTGGATGAATAGTGGTGGTGAGCTATGTAGTATAAGTGATCTATGACAACGTGGCAGGAGGAAGATCACATGTGTTAGGTGGAAGGATGGTGGATGGGCTGGTTTTGAGATGGGCCTGGACTATATTGGTTGTTTGGGCTTTGGGCTATGTTGCTGTAATGGGCTCTCTTTGTAGCCATTGATCGAGGATGTAATTGGACAGTGTATGCTATATGGGTTGTTAGAGTTGTTAATAATATAAAAGGATGTTTTCCTAGCTTGTACGGATTCATTCTGTCAGTTGATTTTTGTGTAAAGTTGTAGAAGCAGGAGTTTTATCTCCAGATGTTTGTAAGCAGGGGTTTTGTCCCCATATGCTCGGTGAAATAAAGCAAGGGTTTTGTCCCAATCCTTTGTGTGCTTTTGATTATATTGAATGTGTTACAATGTCATAGAAGGATCTGACCTACTTGCTTTTGTCCTATTCTTTCTTGGTTCATCTATAGTCCTTCTCCTCTCTTTTCTTGGCCTCCAATAGGAACCCTCACAGTAAGGGGTAGGATATCAGGCAATCCAGAAGTTGCCCAGTTAGGTGGACTAGGAACATGACTTATGTTGAAGCTATACACTCTAAGATATGTCTATTTCTGCATAATGATTTTTCATAATCTTGACAAATATCAAATAGCAAATAACATGGATAAAAAAAACTAAAGGGAATGAATTAACAATATAAGATGTAGTTAGGAGTTTATCAAATGGCATGGATGAACATAGTTCAGAAAGTGGCCCCTATCAAGCTGCAAATAGCTAATAGCATGCTTTCAAAGGACTCTACTTAATTTTCATATCCTGCAAGTACATGTCTTATTACATACATGCATTGTATAACGTTGGCCAAACTCTTCTACTTCCCACTAAAAATTCTCTACAAAAATAGGAAAATAGTTTCTTGTAATTTTTTTTGTCTTCTCAATCCTTCGCCAGATGTGTGGAGTTATGTCCCCCTCATACCTCATCATCCCATTTCTTTTCATTTGAATTCTCTCCATGAACTTCCTTCTTATCGACTCCAGCATACAAATGATGGGTTTATGCCTTGACTCTCTTATGTATGACTTGAATGATTCACTCAAATTGTTCACCAACACAGCACAAGTTGCCCTTGTGGAAAAGTGAGATCTGACACATTGTTTTGCAGGGATCTTGGACAACCAGTCAAAAGCATTTTCTTTTCCAAGCTGCCTAGGATTTGCCTTGTCAATCTCCTGCATGAAACACTCTCATTCCTTCACATTCCCAGTTGATGCAGCTCTCCAGAATAACTTCTTCAGATGAGAATCAGACCTAAACTTGTCCTTGAAGTTTACCCACATATGTCACACAGAACTTATGTTCAGCTTGAGGTCATCTTTCATTGAAAACCTAGAGCAAGCCCTTTTTTCTATCAGAAATAAAGACCTATCCATGATCTTCTACACTACCAATGTCATTCATCAACAAGTTAAGAAACCACTCCTAGCTGCTTTTGCATTCAGCCTCCACAACAGCAACTACAATAAGATAAATGTTATCATTTCCATCCCTTCTTACTGCACTGATCAATATTCCTCCAAAAACAGTTTTCAAATGACATCCATCTAGATCTATTATGGGTCTACATCCAGTTAGAAATCCTTTTTTCTGTAACGTTTCAAAATTCGACATGCCTGGCACGTGACGTTATGTTGTCATAGACTCACTCCATGACAAGGCCAAGTAATCCAAACGGGTTTGTAGGTATAGAAGCTAAGGAAAACTATCAAATCATTATCATTAAAAATCCAGATGACGTTATGCAATCCCAAGTTACATTATATTTTACATATTAAATAGTGAGGTAATTAATTACATGCATAAAATCTCACTCTAGCGCTTTAGCATCGCCTTGTGGTGGATCTGTAAATAAAACATATAACCCGTGAGGTAAAAGCTCAACAACAAAAAATATATGTATTCGATTTGCAGGATATTTCTCCGACTATAACGATCGGTGAGTACCTATAAAACATTTTCTATTAATTATAGGGAAATATGGGCGTCATATCAAGCCATACACGCAATAAAAGCTTATACGTCTTTGTTCTCTTTTATAAACTTTTGCTTACTTAACCATCGCAAGTCCGTGTCCCGACGAAAATGACAGAACTTAATGAGGATAAAAGAAAAGAAAAACTTTTGAGATATAGACACAAATCTGGGCCATGTTCTCAGATCCTTATCATTCATCATATTGTTTGAAAACCCGTTGTCTTTTGTGAAAATAATTTTGTTTTTCATAAATACTACGCGTGATTTGGGTTCGCGGTCCAACATCACTACGTCTCTTGTGTGTACTTCAGTTTGGTAGACCCTCACTTACACGTCAAAGGTCTCCCTACAAAGGATAGCCTTACACCCAGTCGACCATTATTCTGGCCCAATCAAATCCGCTTTAAATGCTCGTAGAGCCAAAGAACCTGATCCCGGAGGATCCACAATACAACCTCATCGACAACAACGTACTTGTTCGGTTACCTTTAGTTTGTTATAATGTTTGTTGTAGTGTTTCTTAATTCCGATTCTTCGTATAATATGATATACAATATATAACACATATTCAGAGGATAAATAACATAAAAAGCATGTTCAGTAATCACACATAACACATTTAGCACTTCAATCATCACTTCACATATACTCTAGAACAAATCTGGTAATATAACATGAACTTTTAAGCCATGTCGGCCTAACAATATGCTAAAATCATTAAAATGAACAGTCATTCATGTTCTCGGTTATATATCAACAAGTTTATTCATCCCGATTCTTCGAGGAACATAACCTTAATATTCCACGATGTTTGTTATCAATGATCTTACGTCCCTTTATACAAATCCCATAGTTAAACATAACTATACATAGGACGCATAACTACACATAACCAAGCATTACTACGCATCAACACATAAATACTCATAAGCAAGCATAGTCACAAACATCCATGAAAATACAACCCGTGACATCTCAATCTCATCCATAACCATCACAACATTATTATTGACATGCTAACACATCCTAAACATAAACTTAAGGGTTTCGTCAACACGACGATACAACCATGATAACCATGCATTAAGCCCAACACATTATCAAAGATCAACCACCCGAGGCATCCTAACCTCTTCATACCATATCGCCCCATAGTATGGCAGCATCCTAACATATCCATATCATCCTCTTAACACCTTTTCATATCCAAGTCCCTTCAAGTACATAAACCTTAGCCTGACATCGTCGTCATCCCGATGAACTAACCCTGCACAAATAAACATATGTCCATCAACATCACCATACACCCTCCTTGAAACCTATCATATAATTCCCATCCAGCACAACCTACAAACAAGAGCAAAACAATCCACAAACACACAAAATTACATCCTCGCCAGCCCGACGGTATCATATCAATATCCGTATATCTCAATCCTATAATTAATCACATTTTTCATGGGAATTCAAGGAAGGTTTAGCGGTGGTTATCTCCCCGGTGAGTCATTCGATACAAAACACGTGGCGAAACAACGAGAATGATCGAGGATACGTCAGGCCACAATCGGGCCTGCTAACGGGCCAACTTTCAAGGCTGTTTTTCGCCGTTGTCTGGGCCGATGTTCAGGCCAAGGTCGGGCCGTCGATCTGCGTCATCTGCGTCAGGCCGTTGCCGGGCCTACTCGTTGGGCTACAATCGGTCCGGGTCGAGTCTTGCTGGGTTGTCTCTCCGCTGCTATTGGCTGTCTCTGACATGGGAGAGTCCGACCAGGCTGGTGGTGGTGTGAAGGAGCCGCTAGTGGCTGGGTTTGTGACGGACGAAGACGGCTCGTAGTGTTTTAAAGTGGTCGGGATCGATGGGGCTCGATCGAGACAATCCGGACTCGTGGATAGCGGGGGAAACATCACATGGGCTGAGAGACGTCGTTGGTGGTCGAATCGTGACCGGATTCATCATCGACGAGCTCTAACGACATGCTGTGGCGATGGGAAGAGCTCGATAGTGATGATGGCGCGCGGCATGGAGGCTTTGTGATGGTGCACGGGGAAGCTTCGGGGGGCCGTGACCGGGGCTGTGGGATGATAGGGCGGTAAGCTGCGGTTGGGGAAGGCAAGGCGATGGCGGCTGCTGTCAATGTCCTTCTATCTCTCCATACAGTCCACTTACTAACCTCTAGCATCCTTTTCCTCTTCAATGTCCTTTGAATTACATCAACTATCCAAATAGGGTTATCCCTAAACCTGTCAATCAGCTAACTAGCAACAAATCTGCTATCTGTCAAGTGATTCTTATAAGACCTACCATAAATGTTCCTGTTTTTAAAGCTTTTCATCTGAAATCCAACACCAAGAAAAGATGAGGCATGTATCCGCTAAGGACAATAAGCAGTGGGTTGTGTTTACGTATTGGATGAGGGTTGTGTTTGGGTATTGGATGTTATTGTGGACTGAGGTTGTGATCCCTGAGTGGATCTCCTTTTTTTCTTGGGTAATTTGTCAGAATGAGCTTGTTTACACATTTCTGTGATTTTTTTTGTTTCATTTTTTAAGTATTCTATCTCATACCCCACTAACAGATTCCAGTTAACTAATATTCTTCTAAACTGTTGAGGAGACTTGAACATCAAACCTACTTGCAGGTCTGGATCACCAAGATCCCTCTCATCAAACCACTTGAATTGTCTTCTATTTTCTTCATCATCCTGATCTTCCCTCAATGACTCTTTACTGTCAACTTCAGACATCCAATCTACATCAGAATCATCATCATTCTCATTTTCATGAACTACTTCCAGAGCTGATCCCCCCATATTTTCTTCTTCCATAGCAGGCTAGTCTTCCATCACAAGTTCATTACCCATATCCCTTTCAGGTTCATTTACATCCTCCACATCCTCATTTAAAAAGATATCATCTTCTACATCATTGGGATCCTTATCAACCCATGAAGGCACTGAATTACAATCACTATCTTCATCACCTTTCCTATTTGCATCACCTTCCCTTGCCTGACCTATACTTGAATCCTAACCATCTACATCACCATTGCTAATACCCTCAGACTGTCCATCCACAGGAACTGATGGACTTTGATGTTCAAAGTCATGCATCAAGTTCCTAATAACGTTGCACTAGTCTAGGGTGGTTTTCAAGTAACACCTCCCTTCTAGGACTAATCACTTTCAAAGGGGAGATAAAGACCTCAGCATATATGATGAAAGGAAGTCCAGGTTCCAAAACATTTAGGCAATGAGCAAATAGGTCATCAGAATCTATAGGGAATAAACCACAATCAAATGTAATAGCTTTGGGTTTCATAAACCAGAATTTAGCAACAACGGATAGATTATGGTTTATCTTTTTGTTGTACACCGCTGTATGAATATCAACTACATCAAACAATGATATCCTATCAGGATCAACCTCCTTAACCTCTTCAACCCAACCACCTATATATCTAATTGAAGGTGCACCGAAATCTACCACCGTAGTGGAATACAAGAGTCACACCTCCCTCAAAAACCCACATCCTACAAAAAATCAAATAAAAGATAAAATCTTTCATACAAAAGAGACAAGAGACAGATCTGAAAAACTATATACATGTATAACAAAGAACTTCAAATCATACGATATACAAACATGCAATCTATTGTGATAGTGGTTGATTGTGTACTCCTATCATGCAGATCTGAAAAAGGACTAAAAGTAAAGCAAGTTTCGAAGAAATCTCTCATTTTACCACTATCATATTACAGATCTCATGAATATTCATGTGTCACTTCAATTAGTTCTCACAAAACACAAAAACGTTGAAAAAAAATCAAGAAAAACGTACCTTGCTTTTTTCAAGTTTAAGCTCAAATCTGGCCCTCAACGGAGAAGCTCAACACCAACCTCGATGATTCAAATGAAAATCATTGAGAAGCTCAGATGGGATTTTAGAAAGTTGAGATCTGGTTTTCTTTTTCTCTCACTAGCCGAGGAAGATTTTGGGAAGCTGAGATCTAGTTTGGTTTTCTCTTACATGGAGTAGTGTGTGTGAGTTAGTGAAAGTAGGGAGACAGAATTAATGAGGGCAAAGGAGTGAATGCATTGTGTTGATTAACGATGTGAACAAAAAGCAAATCACTGGGGGTGATGTTCATATTATAAAAGTAGAGGGTGATTAAGTATCACAAGAAAATAGTTCAGATAGATTTTATGCACTTTTCTCAAAAAAGAAAGCTAGTTACTCTTCGATCTCTTTTAATAGGCGTTTGAGATAAGGCATTATAAATTTTTAAGTAGTACTGTCTCCGTCCCATATATTTTATAATATTTATTTTTGATACGCAAATTTAGATATATCTTTTTTTTCTTTCAATTTGAATTCTAACCACACATTCATTTTTTTCTTCATCTTTTTTAATTCCTAACCACACAAAAAGGGAAGGCCAGGCAAGTACCTGCTATAGTACAAAGAGTATCCAGTCCGTACAGGTGAAGACTCATGCAGGTATGCAAACGAGATTTATATTTATAGGTATAAAATCATACAAAATACTTACATGCTGAAAATATATATGGGATAGAGGGAGTAGGATTTTTTATTTTATGTTTCTTTTTGGGGTTTTAGGAATCTTTAATGGTTTATTTTATTTTTTTATAACTCCATTTTCAAGCTTTTAAATTTAACATTCCAAACTAAAAATGTTACAAAAAAATTGGGATATCCATAAATGACAAAACGATGTAAATTATATGGGATGGAGGAAGTAACTAATAATTCCTTTATTGTTTTTTGGTTTTGAAAATATAATCCCTTTACTATTAATATTGTGATTACCTATCTCATCTTACTGTTCACAAATCATATTTGATACAAATAGGTTATGACACTAAATTCAAAAATAAATATATTTATGCGACGTGAGGCGGTCGATAGTTTCACTACAGAAGACGATCGACGTTGAGCACATCACCGGTGGGCCGTTGTTGGACGACGGATGACGAGTTGACGGGCGACAATTCGACAACGAGCATTCGGACAACGGACTATAGACGACAATAAGACGACGGGTAACACGTTGCGATCAGGCGACGGGCGACGTGTTGCGTTCGATCAACATGTGGCGATTGGGGGTTGAGGTTGGGTGACAATCATGGCATCAAACGATAGACGACAGTTAAATAATGGTTTTGATGTACTTATCCTGGGTGGTTGGATTAGCAACAACATGATTAATAATTAATGGATTAGAGGTATTATCTTTCTAAATTAATAATTCCTTTGTAATGTTTTTGTACTAAAAATTGGAGTAATAAGACTTCATCCAATCTCAATTTATCCTATGTACCGAGCGTAGTCCTGAAATATAAAAAATATGCAACAATTTTAAAATAACATCATTGAACATATATTTTAGGGTTTATCCCTCGTGTTACAAGAGACAGTCATTATGCTACTGCAATCGATGAGATCCAAAGAAAGGAGCACATTGTTTTCTGTTTTCCTATTTTTTTTCCTTTTAACTTCAAACGCTGCGTTTTTCTTATTTGCAGCAACATAAGTCCTATATTTTATTATTAAAGTTTATCTCGATAAATCATCTATCCAATTAACTGATCGCGGTCACAGCTGGAGTGGGCCAGGATTGATTGACTCGAAACAAGGCTTGAACAACCACCTGTTGAGATTACTTAGAGTAGCTAGACGGATTCACCACTACTTATTATATAGATATATAAGGAAGAAGGAAGATAGGAATCTGACCGTGGAAAGAACACTAGCTCCCGGTGTAACTATGGCTCGATAGAACGAGATTAGTTACTTTTTATATGAGAAAGAATAGAGAACCGCACTCATGCCTCTCTAGTGGAAGAAAGGAGGCTATGTTTGGCGATGCCACCCTCAAGTCTGAAGACCTGCTCCACCGTCTGAAACCCCAGCTAACAGTAGGATGATCGGAGCTCACGCCGGCGATCGAAGACAAATCCGAGGATGCCTTTGGGCCCAATCTGCAGTCTAACCGTTTTCAATTTCAAAATTGATTTAGATGAAGAACGACTTATCACTGAGTCAATTCCACTTGATAAATAATTCATCATACAACGTTAAAATATATAAGTAGGACAATGCCTAAATGGCTAGTGAATCCAACTTTAATCTCGTTGTTCGAGATACACTCATTTGCTAAGTTCTCAAGAGATATGCATTTTATTTTACTATATTTGTTAATTTCTATTTTTTTTCGTCTCGTAATATAAGCAATAATTTTTTATTTGGGATATTTCAAAATATTTATAAGTTTTTTTAATATATACTATCTTCGTCTCAGATAAATTATGATGCGTTGATTTGACACGATTATTAAGGAATTCATTGACTTGGTATCTTTTTTTATTTTACCCTTATGAGTGGATAGAAAAAAAATAAAAAAAAATTAAAATAGAATTGTGAGTGAGTAAAGAGAGAAAAATAATGATGTTGTAGGCGATATGACACAAAATAAAGATATTTGATTATTTTATCATCTAAGATTTACTTAATATGAAAACGTTATAATTTATATGAAACGATCATGTCGTAATTTATTTAGAAAAAACAAATTTAATCTAAAAACTATTAAATCAATCATATTTTATTATAATATATTTTATTATCTTTTTTCATAAACCTCACCTTTGTTATAAAAGTATTCTTTAGCTTTATCAAAATTTACTCACACATAAATCTCGGTCTCACCCAGCGTCATTTAACATGTTGGTCCTTCCGCCGTCGTCGACCTAAATCATGGAAGTCGTACCATGTGCGAATTCAAGTCTCCCCTAGTTTAACGTAAACCAAACAACAAACCCTCACACAAACAAAAACAATGACCACTTCGCCCAGCACCATCACAAATCTCAGACTCTTCTGATCTCGTCGTTTACCAATCTTCGATCAATCCCAAAAATCCCACCGCGGCACCGCCTTTCTCCCCCAATAGCCACCAATCACTCTTCTTCAGCAACCTCGAAACCCTAATCACACTTTTTTCTTCTCTCTCTGATTCCATCCCTTTGATCTCCTCCGATTCAAATCGACGGCTACGGCGACGACGACGATGATCGAAGAGCAGGCGGCAATAACCGCCGCCGCCGCCACCGTGAGCAACGGCGATGCCCCGAGCGTGTTGACTCGGAGGCGATCGAGTGCGGACGGCGATGAGGGGAAGAGTGGTGGTGGTGGTGGTGGTGATGGTGGTGATGGTGGTGATGGGGGGAGGGAGGGAGAGGAGAGGAATGGGGAGGTGAAGGGAGGGGTGAAAGGGGAGGAGGAGGCGCCGGGGAAGGAGAAGGAGGATGAGGTGGGAGTTAGGTTTTCGTATCGGGCGTCGTCGCCGGCGCATCGGAGGATCAAGGAGTCTCCCCTCAGCTCCGATGCCATTTTCAGGCAGGTAAAGTCTTCTGTTGGATATTTATAGTCTGTTTGTTAGCAAGTGTTGTGGTGTTGTGATTTGACTTGATGATGTAGTGAATTTGGTGAATTATGAGTGTGTGTGTTCGTGTGTTTGTGTGAGTGATTGGATCAAATATGCATGCAAATAGTTAAACTAGTATTATTATTTAACTACTGGTAACGCCCAATGACATTAGGGTGTGAACAGAAACCTTGTCTCAAAATCTGAGGCATAAGAACTGGACCATGATCAAGGTAGTTCGCATCGAGGATTGGACCTGTGATTATCATATTCGAAACAGGAGTAGAGTGTATGAGTGTGTAATCAATAGGCAAAGATCGGGTAGAGATTGGCTATGTTTTTTATGACCGGTTGGAGACTTGGAGTCAACCCTCTGGTTTCGGTGCCCGATTCTTAGTCAAAGCAATTACGAGCCAAGGGAGGTTTTGGTGATGCGTGTGGGAAAGGAAAAGGGAAAACTTGGAATCGAGAAAAGGGATGCCCTTGGTTGTTTCAGTGGTTCATTTGTGGTTAATTGACTAGATTCACGCTGGGTTGTTACTCTTCAGGAAAAGGCGGCTGATTCAGGAACAAATATCTGTAATGTCTAATCAATGCGGTTTCTATGTTATAGGAAACAAGTTGCTAAATACAGAATGCTACATTGAGCTTGTGACCTAGGTGTCACTATTATTGACTTGGATGAAAGCATTTGTGTAGTAATTGAGATAACTATAGCGTATGATGGTCCCATATGAGCAGTTTCCCTTGGCTGTACTTATTTTAAGAAACTGAGTTTCATAACACTTTTTCTTTTGCAGAGTCATGCTGGCCTTTTTAACCTTTGTATAGTTGTACTTGTTGCGGTAAACAGCAGGCTCATAATCGAGAACATTATGAAGGTTGGCCTTTAGCTCAGTTGCTCAAGTAGTTGTCTGCCCTTGTTTTTCTCTCTATTTTCTCATTACCCTTTTCCTATTTTGCAGTATGGTTTGCTAATTAGAGCTGGTTTTTGGTTTAGTCCAAAGTCCTTGAGAGATTGGCCACTACTTATGTGCTGGTAATGTATCCCTCAACTCAGTGAAAGCCATCTAGGCATCTCTTGCTCCATTTGTTTGAGGCACTTTGTGTGACACTGGTGCCCCTTCTACTGCAGCCTGACTCTCCCAATCCTTCCACTGGCTTCTTTCGTGGTTGAGAAACTGGCGCAGCGAAAGCATTTATCTGAAACCGTAAGTTGTTTGGGTGCGGCTTTTAGTATGTTCGGATGATTCATCGAGTGCAGATGGATTTTGAATTTTAAAGTGTTCATGCTTCTTGTTCCTAGATTTTTTATGAACTTAAGATACATTATTCATCTTTGGTTTTGTGACTATGAATACGATTTTCCAGGTTGTCGTTTCCGTTCATGTGCTTATAACTGCAGCTTCAGTTTTCTATCCAGTTTATGTGATCCTCAGGTCAGTGATTTCTTCCTTGTGTTTAGTCCCTTGATTCCTCTCATCTGTTTATCTTTGATTCTTTTCCAATCTGTGCATCAGTTAAACTGTGCGTGGAAAAATAACATTCAGCATTATTCTCAGTTCTGGGAAATTGAGTAGATTTTCTGCTTTGTAGTAATTTGTGTTGTTTTCAATTGTGAAGTTTTCGTTGCACAATTTTTCTTGTAGCTAGACTTTGCTAAGTTGCTTCATCATTTCTTTGTAGTCCTTTGATTGTAACACTATGATGAAGTAGCCATTTTATTGGTAGGGATTGCCTACTTTTTTGTTCGATGATTAGAATTGCCTATGTTTTGGGCCTTATCGATGTTTTACTTCAAACCTTTCTGATCATCAGAAGAGAAAGCTTGGAGTACGGTAATTGGAGCTTGCATTCATAATGCGAGTTGATTAAGTTTTTTGAAAAGGGATAAACAGACAATCTTTCAAACCATGCCTCTGTATGGACCATATTCCTGGTTGCAATTTATGAAATACTTGGAAGATATGTTGCTCTACAGTTTGGGACTCCCAGGTCTGGGATATTCTAGGGATCTTAATTGGTGAAGGCCTTTTTCTTTGGATGTGCTAAGTACTTATCATGTTGAACTTCAAATTTGTTGTTTTTGTGCATGCCATGTTATTGTATTTTATACTGCGATCCTCTTGTTGCTAGTGCTTAATTCTTTCACCAATTATGCTATTTGGATATTTCATCGTGTTTGAATCTATTTACACATCTGGGGATGATTCTAATTTGTAATTCCGCTGTCATGTTGCAGATATGAGTCTGCTGTATTGAATGGTGTTGTGTTGATGCTCATGACTTGCATCTTGTGGATGAAGTTCGTATCTTATGCACATACAAACTATGACATGCGATTAATTGCAAAGACATCCGTTAAGGTTTGTCAATTTCAGCATTTCCCATTTCTTGTGATTTACTTCATGTCATGATCCTTTATCTGCGCCTTTCCCCCCGTTAATTTCCTGTTCATCTTTTCGACTCTCAGGAGAACTCCTCTCTGCATCAAAATCAGGAACTTCCATATGATGTCAGCTTTAAGAGTTTAGTATACTTCATGGTTGCTCCTACACTTTGTTACCAGGTATCTGAACTGTACGATTATTTTCTTCTGACTAAACCCATCCCTTGAAGGCATTTTGACCCGAATTGCTGGAATTTATTTTGATAATGATACTTAGATATCTTAAATTCATACTGCTTTGTTTTTTCTTAATTCTTGCTGCTGTGGAGAGGAGTAGTTGGTTTAAGTTTGAGTGATATAACATGTGATTCGCATGGCACATGAATATTCTACTGTCTTTGGCTGACATGTACTCATGATTTCAAAGAGGTCGAAAGGGGCTAGATCTATGAAATCCTAACCAAAATTTGTTTTGAAGGTTATTGGGCAACTTTGAATGAGTGGTTGTATATCCATTCCTGTTGACTTTGATCCTTGGAAAGTGTTTTTGGTTGTTTTTTGTCAGTATTTATTCTTGGTTGCTCTGCTCATATAATGGCATGTATAGCTCAGGAAGTTATAGGCATTTAGGTTTCCCAAGGGCGATCTGGTTGTTCAATATAATCATAGATCTTTGGTTGTCTAACATTCTTGCTTGGGATGTGGAAGCATTTAGTCACACATCTTTAGTTTGCTGTGTTGAAATTGAAGCTTATAATTTGATAATGCAGCCAAGTTATCCTCGTAGTGCATGCATCCGAAAGGGTTGGGTGGCTCGACAAGTTGTCAAGCTGTTAATATTTACAGGCTTCATGGGATTCATCATCGAACAAGTATGCATCTCTTTCTTCATTTTTTTTTGGGTATTTTGATCTGGTTTTTCCCCCCATTTAAATGTGATTGAAATGTCTGCCTTATATTTTTCTCTCACAGTATATCAATCCAATTGTCAAGAATTCCAAGCATCCTCTGACGGGGGATCTATTGTATGCGATGGAGAGGGTTTTAAAACTTTCAGTTCCAAATTTGTATGTGTGGCTGTGCATGTTCTACTGCTTTTTCCATTTGTGGTAAGTTCTCAGTTATTCTAAATAGCATTGAGTGCATGCGTTTAGAGGGGAAAAATTTTGAGATAATCTGATGGACTATAATTTCAGTGATTCCTTCAGTTTGTAGTTAGTTTTTATAAGTCATTTGGCAAAGAAAAATGTTACAGTACAGTGCTTTTTTCCCTAGTGCTTTTTTTATTTAGTTTTGGCATAGAATTAGCTTGGAGCTGATAACGGTTTGGTCATTCCATAATAATTCATATGTAACATTCTAAATAGGTTGAACATACTTGCTGAGCTTCTTCGATTTGGTGATCGTGAGTTTTACAAAGACTGGTGGAATGCACGGACATTTGAGGAGGTATGAATCTTACGTGGGTGAAGAAGAGAAACTTACTTTTCAATCAAATGATGTTGTGTTTGGTACTGAAGCTACTGCTGTTTTCTTTTGTGCAAATTGCTTGGCATTGGACTTCCCTCAGTATTGGAGGATGTGGAATATGGTATGTTCAGTTGCTTGCTTGTGGATTGACCTTTAATTTTTGATAGCTTGAGCTTATTGTTATTCTGTTTCTTTTGGCCTTGATGTTCATTCCTTGATCGTAGTTTCAGGATATGCTTATGATGTGCCCTTGAGTTGAAGCTCACCTATAGAGTTACATGCACGATAACTTGCTAGACTTAACATACTAGCATATGTATTGGAGGAGAAGTGAAGATGAGAGAACAAAGGAAGAAAAGAACCATTTGGATTTAATAGCAGATCAGTTAAAGTAGAGTGCTTATGTCGATCTAAATTTGCGAGAGGTTATGCTAATAATACTAATGGGAACAGTGTGACACTGAAACTCACTTTGCGAATAAAACTTACAAACATTCAGCCTCATGTGCAACCCACTTGAGCACACCTTGACAATTACATTGTTTTGTAACTTCTGTTACAATTGGAACTGAATATGAGCAGGTGATCAGTCCCACTTCCATCTACCTGTAGCATTGAATAATCTCAATGGATCCCCGACGGCTGACAATATTATATTGGCAATCCACCTGCAGATTGAAGCAGACATGATGTTCTAGGTGTCTTCTTAGCTTGTTTTTCTTGCAATAAATAGTACTCGTTAAAGGTGAACTTAGAACGATGATGACCATGAGATGAATTTATGATGAATAAAAAGGTCCCGACAATTGTGCATTTCATAATTCTTGTGCGATTTTACGACCTTATTGGCGGGGAAGAGATTGCACTAGTGAACGATATTCTTATCTTCTTGATAATGGGAATCTATCTACTCTTGATTTTGTTAGAAAATCTCACTGCTGTCTTTTCTTTTTTTAAAAAGTTCTACTTTTCATAAGAGATTTCCTGACCTTGTTTGTTCTCCCTTGCAGCCAGTGCATAAATGGATGGTTCGGCATGTATATTTTCCATGCTTACGGAATGGGATACCAAAGGTGACTTACATTTGGTCACAGTGCATCTGTGAAATTCCCTTGAACTCCATAATTCGAACTATGCTGTTAAAAAGCTCTCTGCAAATAGCTTAGTTATTGATGGTCATTGCCTTGTCGCTCATCGTCCTTCCTGATCAGGAGGTTGAAGATTAGTGTACTATAAGTAGCATACTAGCACATGTGGTGCTCCCCTGATGATTTGTTCAGGAGAGCTCATTAGCCTTCTCCTTCCCCTTAAGTATATGCACAGGGACATATTAGCTCAATCATCCTGCTTCTACCCCTCAAGCTGTTGTTTAGTTTATATTCTTGTACATTGTATTATTTTCCATTTCTTTTCTTTTATCTTCATGATTGAGGCTTTGAGCTGAATTGCAAATTTTTTAATGAGTTCTCTATTCCTTCTAGATACAAGTTTTAGTATGCTGTAAGTTGGGAATGCAATTGTTAAACATCTCTTGTAATTCTCGAATCTGAATAGAACATAAATGGACTGAAATGCACTTGAATCATAGAGTATGCTGTTAAGCAAGTTTGATTAATGCTCTCTGACTTGATTACCTTTATATTTCAGGGACTCGCTATTTTGATTGCCTTTCTCCTTTCTGCTATATTTCATGAGGTATCTTTCTTCGTCGCCCCTTTGCTATTTCAGCTAACCTCAACCCATACATAAATATAGTAGTTTTCACAAAAGTACCAGCAGCTTAGAAGTTGCAGTCTCATTGATTTTGTTATGTGTGTTTCTGGTTTTCTGCATTTTGTTATCATTGGGTGATAATGGTCTGTCTTAATTTTCTGTCTGGTTCTGTGGCTTTCTTAAACGTTTGCTGGTAATTGATGGTACGTATTGTTTTACTGGTCTTGACCCTTGTGTTCAATTAATGTGATCTGTTCTTATTTGCATTAGAAAACTATCTTGACACTTTGTGATACACTAAAAGAAGTGGTTGTGAGATGCATCTATCAGATGGTCCTTTTATTCAAATAATCTTCTTGTATTTGATGACAGTAACTATCTGGCTCGAAGTTCGAACTTCTATATTATTTTAAATCATTTGGCTCTCTTTTTTTCCCCCTCATTGGTGGTATGTAGCTACTTGGAATTTCTCGGACCCCTGCATTATCTTTGTATCCCATGCAACTGTTAATGTTGACACCATTCTGTTTGTTCTTCTATGCAGCTCTGCATTGCTGTTCCTTGCCATATTTTCAAGCTTTGGGCTTTCTTATCGATTATGTTCCAGGTAATTGTTGTACATCACCAGCCTCAATTATGTTCCAGGTATGGCTGTCCCTTGCCATATGGCTTACCCTATACTGTCTCTCTTGCTGGATTAGGTTCCCCTGGTCTTGATGACAAATTACCTGCAGAATAAGTTCCAAAACTCAATGGTATGTGCTCGATTCTCTGCTGTGTATTTTACCGCTCAACTTGCTATTCTGTGCTCTTGCCATGCCTGGGTTGTAAGTTATGCTAGATATTACTAACAGTGGGATTTCTTAGTGTTCATATTTGGGGATGGATTGTTCTTGAGAAAAAATAGCCCCAGGATATAAGTTTGTATCTTCGCACATTCGAGTTTGAATAGGCAGTGAGACAAATATTTCTAGTTAGAGGAAGAATACGAGACCTAATCATATAAGTTCATGCCTTTAGAAATTTATGGTGAAGAAATAAAGGCTGGGCTGATGTTGCCGTTAATGTCTATTGTTATTTGCAACTCCCATGTCAACAAAAACAATTTTTCTTAAAAATAGGCGCTTGCTTATATACTGTTCATCTTCGAATTGTTTTGTTCCCATTTTGTCGGCATGGAAAAACTGATTTTGTATGAAGCTTTTTTTTTCTCATGGGCTCCTGCATTCCCATTTGTCCCATTTCAACTGTTGGAAGAATTGGCATTAAGAAAATGTTCATTGTTTGGTCGAAATCTAGGTGGGCAACATGATCTTCTGGTCCATCTTCAGTATTTTCGGACAACCGATGTGCGTCCTTCTCTACTACCACGATGTCATGAACCGCAAGGTGAAATCTGTCTGAGCACATGATCATGGGAGCTTCATCGTTTCGTCTTGCCGGATGCAGAAGCTGCACAGCTTTTGTATCCGCTCTTCGGGAGATCAAGACATGCATGAATAGATACCAAGCTCAAGGATACAGAACCACACCGTCTTTGAATAGGCCACTTGTTGTGTCATTGTAGTTCATTGTGATTCTCATGGCGACGACCATGAGATTTTGTCAAGATATCATATAATGTGCATAAGTTAAAGATTTTGTTTTCGGGTGTTATTGGGTGTGCTCGAGATACATACGAGCTTCTCCCAGCAACATTCTTGTATAAAGTTTGTCAATGTGATGTGCATTCTGTGATGAGAATCCTCATAGCAAAAGGTTTGACGACAATGTACACGGACTATAAGTGTATACGGATCATAAGGTCCCAAGTTTCATCATATTGTTGAAGTCAATGTACGTCTCATGTTATGTAGTCCCGTTTGATTATGAAGTTATTAAGTAATCGCTAAATATTCGGATCATGTGCTTGATTGCTTGCTTTTGTCATCGATAGCTAATTTATCTCAACTACTCCACTGTAGATGTGCTTTCCTAGATCATACTATTACGATGTTGTTTCACTTATAGCATCACCATTTCCGCTTGTTAAACACTGGATTCATCATTTCTAAGATGTACCGTAGTTATAGGAAAAATAACTTCAAGAAAAATAACATCATATTCATCCTAGCAAAGAAAGTTGTTCCATGAAGTACACAAGACATAACTCCGTAATTTATGCTCCTTCTCACGTGAACTTAATTTGTCATCCAAAAAATTCATGCGTATTTTAGCAGTTTCATATTTTTTACCACCAAATTACTCCAGAAATTAATGTAATTTTTCAGTTTTTATTGAAAGCATTCTCCTTTATAATGAAACAGGGATGAAAAATGAATTATCTCGTAATTTTCCGATCTTAATTTAACGAGAGATCTTAATTTAAAGGGATTATCTGAATGATGTCGGAGCACTGTCACTTGTGTCTGTTGCCTTTCTATATGATACCCTAGCAGCTAACCCAAGAAGGTCAAAGGTCCATTACTTCAGTTCACATCTGCCCCAAAAGTTCCTTCCTTCACCCTCTCCCCAAAACCTCAACTGGGTATCAAAATCTATTTCCAAAATCGCATCTTTCCCTCATAAATGGATGATCTCAGATCCAAGCCATACATGGAAGACATGATGCAAATAGAGACCTATCAAGGTGGAAAAGAGTATATGGGTCCCACACCAAATGGGCACCTAAGGTCCCAAAGTGTCTCATATGCAACACAAAATGTATCAAAGTTGCCTAATGAGCTGAAGAGGGGCAAGAGCATGGGTGTTGGGTCAGTGTCAATGTCAAGGGCTTTGTGCTTTGGTGACCCAGAGTTGCAAAGGAAGAAAAGGGTTGCTGGGTATAAAGTATATGGTGTTGAGGGGAAGGTGAAAGGGAGTTTTAGGAAGAGCTTTAGGTGGATTAAGGAGAGGTGTACTCAAGTGGTCAATGGTTGGTGGTGATTTGACATGGTGAATTTTTTTGATGTCTTGTTGTGATTGTTGTTATCATGGAGTACATTACACAAGATTGAGGTGAAATGACTCGTTGTATCTATGTAGCCGAACCTGTAATGGAATAAAGCTGTTTTTCATCATTGTTCATCCACTTTGCAATTATATGTAGAGATTATGAGCAGATTATGGCGTCTGTGCTTTGGGACGCATGTTGGATTACTACTGTGTTCTGATAATTTTGTGTTGTTAACCTGTGAATGTGTTAGATATGGTGTGTTCATGTTGGATATGATCCTTTTTCTGCTGAACTTGATCTGGAGATGATCTTATGGTATGTATGTTGTGTAGATGGCTCATATACCAGATTAATCAATATGAATCATGGCATCGAGTCTCAAGTGGGATAGTCGGTAGCGGTTGTTCTTAGCGTAGCCAAGAGTATATTGGTTGAATTGGTTTACTTGGTCTTTGTCACTATCTTTCATTACAGCAGAACTCATTGGATATTTAGAATGTGGATCTTTCTTTCAGAAATGAGATGCTTCCATTGTAGCAGTGTGTTGATGAAGTGTTTCGAGTTTATGAAATATGAGGCGTAAAGAGATTTCATCTTTGGGACATCTATTCCTTGTTCTCGACAATTCAGTCAGCCTTCCTCATATTGCTTATCCTGCATTGGCGGAAGGAAGACAAGTGTGTTTTTTTTAAGAGAGTGGGAGTTTAATATGTCTAGATGCGTTCTAAGATTGTGCAGGGCGATGTTGGGAAGATCAGAGTGCTGCGCCTTGACTTGGGTGAATTATTTCTTCTCACTATCTTTTCAAGCAGCGATCTCTGTCATGGTGCTCCAGAAAATTTCCTCTGATTTAACCTTCAATTTTGAAGCTTGTGGTTTAATCGTCTAATAACCTTCTGTTCTTGGAACCAGTGGTGCCGAGATTGGTTCTAGAACCTCTCATTGGCTGTCGTTTTATCTCCTGGATTTTTGGTTTGCGCCTTGTTGTCTTTTGTTAAATATGATGGGTAAGCAGTTCAAGAACTTGTCTTTGTGATTTCAATTGATCCGGGTTTGCTAGTGCTGATACAGCGATCTTGCGCATCAATGCCAAGATCATAAGTTTATAACATACTTCAAATGATGTTTCCTGCCCGCATCACTATTGTCTTATTACTGAGTTGCGGGACTTGCCTAGTCTCAGCTACACCAGTATTTGGAAGCTGCCGACCCTCTTGAGCATGGTAGGGGTTTTCAAAAGTTTAAGATCCGGGGCGATGTTAGAGGTTGAGTGTTAATTTGTTGACATATCGGTCTTACTTGCTTCGGTTTTTTCTTTTCGAAAGATGTCTCTACAGGAGTCCTTATTTCTGGTTTTGGTTACTGAGGATGTGCATTTGCAGGGGAGATGGAGCTTAAACTTCAACTTGATTGATAACTAATCCCTTTCCTTATTAGAATCAAAGCACAGTTACTGTCATCAGCACCTGGCTTTCTATTGATGCTAGATTGTCCCATAGTTTTTTTCCATCGTGATCTGATGTACTGTAGTATAGTATAGTGCAACTAAAACGTTTTGGAATAGGTTTCTCAGATCGATCATGGTATCAATTCATGTTCAAATGGTTTTACTCCGGTTTACCCAAATAAGTCAAAAGCAATTGTGAGCACGGTGAGATCTCGTTCTGACTCCAAATAAGTTAAACGTTTTACAAAAACTTTACAAAGATCGGGAAATATCTAGAAAAAAACTTTACGAAGATTGGGAAATATCCTTTGTATTGAACATGTCCCAAGTAGGAGCCCGCTCTCAACAATGCATCCACTCATCTGGAGTACTACACACACACACATATATATAAGAATATCTATAGATTAAACTCATAATCTCTAGTAACACTACTTCCGAAGATGAGCTAACACGAGCTCAAGGGCTCGGAAGGCCCATGCAAGAAAACCTAGGAGATAGAAGATGCTTAGGGCTACGCCTAGGAGACGGAATTGGTCCCCTGCTGGTGTACGAACCCTGCGTAACCCGAGGTGAAAGATTTACACGTTCAAGGGCCTGCGACTGAAGATCCACTGGGTACTCTCGGACACACTTGATTCGAGGGCCTGCTCCAGTTGTCCATTTGCGAGCCAGTTGCTGGGTCATCTTGGAATGTTGTGCTTCAGGTTGATCGTCAGCCTGCTCCAGTTGATGATCCGCTTCTGCATAATCCAAGTCGTCAGTTACCGAACTCACCCCATGCATAAAGGTCAAGGAACCTGGCGACTTCTTCGGGCTTGTCTTGCCATTGTCGAGACTGGTATCACTGTATGAGTACCGCTGTAACAAGCGCAGTTCAAGATTAACGACCATGTTGTGCTTTAAAAGACTATAATGACAGTTCCGGACGACGGTGTTGTCAAAACCATATAAATTTAACATAGATCATGGTAAAATATCACTCGTATTCTGTCAAAAAGAAAAAAAAAGAAAAAGAAAAAAAATCGCTCGTACTACCTACGCTGCCTAGCAATAGCCTTGCCGGTTTATAATAGGTGCCCAACTACTTTGTCAGGCTAACCTGGGATGACAAGTTGCCACATCTAAATCTTCGAAAATTATGTACCTTAACATTAGTGAGGTCAACTTGG